>OZ023269.1:63816028-63851028 GCA_964006375.1 Tillus elongatus | reverse complement strand
TGCGCCCTAACTTCCACACAAGCGGAGACACTGTCTCATCTTTGATGACAACGAGAGTACCAATCGAAGGAGCTTCTTGGGGGGTAGACCACTTATTGCGCTGCTGCAAGGTGTGCAAATATTCACTTTTCCAGCGTTTCCAAAAATCTTGATGCATTCTGGAAACAAGTTGCCAACGAGAAAGTCTGGTAAGTTTGACATCAGTCACGTCTGGGTCAGGTGGGGCACAAAGAGGCTCCATGGTCAAGAAGTGCGCAGGGGAAAGCGATGTCATGTCATTGGGGTCTGTACTAAGACTACAGAGCGGTCGGGAATTAAGAACTGCTTCAATCTGTGCCAGAACAGTGGTCAGTTCCTCGAATGTCAGAACCTGTGTGCCAACAACACGACGCAAGTGAGTTTTAATGGAACGAACCCCTGCTTCCCACAGTCCTCCAAAGTGCGGCGCTGATGGGGGATTCCAATGCCACTCAATTGACAAGGAATCAGTCACCTGATGTGCGTATGAAACCAACAATCGGTTGGCCCCGACAAAATTAGTGCCGCAGTCACTGTAGACATTGTCACAACGACCTCTTCGAGCCACAAAGCGCCGAAAAGCAGCAAGAAAAGCCTCCGAGGTGAGGTCTGATACCGATTCAATATGCACAGCCTTTGTGGTCATGCAAACAAAAATACACACATATGCCTTCGCACTTCTGACACCACGATATCTTCCCTGGGTAACGAGAAATGGACCGGCAAAATCAATTCCAGTGTGAGAGAATGGTTTCAGCTGAGAAACTCTTACTGGAGGAAGATCCCCCATTACAGGTGTCAAAGTTACCGGGCGAACACGGAAACAACGATAACATTGCCCAAGCACACTATTAATTGCCCGGCGGGCCGAAAGAATCCAAAAATTTTGTGACAACAAATACTGCAAGGTACGAGGTCCAGGATGTAAGTGTTTCTGATGGACACTACGAATCACCAAGTCAGTGAGCAAGTGTGAACGTGGCAGAAGCATGGGATGCTTTGCATCAAACGACAAGTCCGAGCATCTAATTCTACCGCCCACCCTGAGAACACCATCCCTATCCACAAATGGG
Source organism: Tillus elongatus (assembly GCA_964006375.1). Lineage (NCBI taxonomy): Eukaryota > Metazoa > Arthropoda > Insecta > Coleoptera > Cleridae > Tillus > Tillus elongatus. The sequence goes on along the minus strand of OZ023269.1, from coordinate 63,849,937 downwards.
GCCAGCCTACGGATAGACTTTACACAAGGTCGACCATGCTCAATGTCACGCATTTCCCTCTCAAACGCCAACCTTTGTACTGCTTTAACAAGAAAAGTCAGTGCAGTGTAAAGCTCCGCCTCACTCAATGCGCCCGAAATTCTGTCCTTCCGGGGTAATTTCAGATTTTTGACAAACCTCATACTGTAAGCAATGATACCTTGAATTTTCCTCAGCGAAGAATACCCTTCTAACAAATTCAGCGGCCAATCACACGAAACAACCTTTGTCATGCACACAACTTGCCTCTGCTCCGACATCATGACATCAGACTCTTCACCTAAAGATTCTGCGCTAATCCATGTATCGGATGGTTCGGACAAGAAAGCCGGACCCGTCCACCATAGCGGGTGATTGAGAAGCTCATTAGGAGTAAGTCCGCGCGATGCACAATCTGCAGGGTTGATTAACCCCGAAACATGTGACCAGCAACCAGGGGGTACCTTTTCTTGTATGAGCGCCACTCTATTGGCCACAAACGTTTTCCATCGATGGGGAGATGACTTAATCCACTGAATGGCAACTGTGGAATCAGACCAGCAAAATATATTATCAATAGAAATAGTCTTTCGGTATGTAACCTGAACGAACTCCATCAACTCTGCTAACAAGGCTGCTGCACAAAGCTCCAATCGGGGTACTGATACTTTTTTTAGTGGGGAGACACGAGACTTAGCACACAAGAGAGATATCTTTATGGCTCCGCTGGCGGATACAACACGAAGATAAATTACGGCCCCATAACCAAGCTCAGACGCATCCGAGAATCCATGCAATGTAGAAGAAGTAGTGCGTTCAGCAGACACATACCGCGGAATTGACAACGATGACAAACAAGAAAGTTGCGATTTGTATGTGTCCCACCTGGATTCGACTTCTAGTGGTGGTTTTTCATCCCACGAAATGCCTAGCTGCCACAGGAACTGCATCAGCTGCTTCGCAGAGAGGGTGAGGGGAGACAAGAAACCCAAAGGATCAAAGATTCTAGCAAGCTCTGACAGTATGTTACGCTTGGTGCATTTGCGTTCAATTGGATGTACCTTGTACGAGAAGCAGTCAGTCATTGGACACCACTGTAGTCCTAAAATCTTGACAGACACTAAGTCATCAGAGTCGAAACACAGAGATTGCTGATGACTCTACTGGGGAGAGACGCAAGAAATTCGGGATCATTGCTTGCCCATTTTCGCAACTCAAATCCAGCCTCTCCGAGCATTCCTATCAGTTGAGATTTCACTTCAATTGCAGAATTGGAATCTGGCACACTAGTTACTATGTCATCCACGTACGTGTCAGACCTTATGACGTCTGCTGCAAGAGGATATTTACCACCTAAATCTGTTGCCACCTGTAAGAGGGTCCTAATGGCAAGATAGGGGCTAGAAGCAACACCAAAGGACACTGTATTGAGTCTGAACTCTTGCACTGGCTCAGAATTGGAAAACCGCCAAAGAATGCGCTGGAAGTCCCTATGCTCCTCTGCCACCAATACTTGCAGAAACATTTGCTTAATGTCTGCAGTAAAGGCGACTCGATGAGCCCGAAAATTCAACAGGACTGTCACAATATCCTGCTGCAACTTGGGTCCAACCAATAGGGTGTTGTTGAGCGAGACGCCATTTGAGGTCTTAGCACTGGCGTCGAACACCACCCGTAACTTTGTAGTGGTACTTTCGGGTTTCAAGATACAATGATGAGGGATGTAGTAGACGGCACTAGGATGTGATACCTTACACGACACAGGAGACATGTGCCCATCGCTCAGATACTCACGCATGAAAGCCACATACTTTCTACGGATATCTGACTCTTTGGACAATCGTCTCTCTAGAGCATGAAGCCGTCTCAATGCCATGGAATGTGACTCACCCAGATCTGGCATCCCATCACGAAATGGCAGGCCCACGACATATCTACCATTAGAGTCACGTGAATGAGTGTCCTGGAAGATCTTCTCACACAGGGCATCTTCCGGACTCGCTAATGTGCACTGAGGCACTTGCTCCAATTCCCAAAATTGTCTGAGAGTTTTGTCCAGAGAAACATCGACCGACGTACAAAAGGAATCAACCACTAAATTCGATTGGGCTGGTACACTACCCAAGATTACCCAACCAAACACTTAATTGATAGCAGTAGGTTCCTGATCCTTACCCTTTCTAAGTCCCGGTAACAATGCCATTGCATATATATCAGCACCCAATAAAATATCAATGTCCCCTGGCTGACCAAAAGTATCATCCGCTAAAGCAAGGTCTTTGATATGATTCCAGACATATGATTGTACGTCCGTTGAAGGTGCCTTGTCGCAGATTCTGGGAACCACAATAGCATCGATATCGAAACTAGGATTAGGTTTGTCCCGAGGTCTCAACCTAAATGAAGTAACCCCCAAATCAGTAACGGTGGCCATCTGATTTATCCCCTGAATTGGAACAGAAGCATGTGACTTCGACAGAGAAAGTTTGCTTACAAGGCGCTGCGTAATGAAATTTGCCTGACTTGCACAATCGAGCAGCACACGACATCTATGATACACCCCATAAGCATCACACACATCCACTTTACATGTGGCAAATAATACAACAGGGAAGCTGGGAAGCGTGCTTGTCAATACGACTTGACCGGTTACTTGGTCGGGTCTGTTATCACCTTGCTCACATGTTTGTGTATCAGTCTGACCAGAGCTTGATGTAAAATGCAAATATGTGTGATGTTTCCTAGTACAAACACGACAATTAAATTTCGAGGTACACCCTGCGAGTTTGTGAGACCCAGCCAGACAATTATAGCACAGACTTTTCCTCTTCACTAAGGTATGACGATCCTTAGGAGACATTTCTAAGAACTTGTCACATTTCGTCAATGAGTGTTCCCCCTGGCAACACACACAAGAAATCGATGAATCTGACTTACTAACACTAGTCACCAAAGAAGTGGTTGGTTTCGGCTGCACGAACTGTTTCCCTTTCAACATTTGAGGACCCTTCTTCGCTGAGACCGGTGCTACGGTTAGCGCAGATGTTTCAAGAGCCTTGCACTGTTTTTCTAAAAAATCACTAAGGTGCGAGTACGTGGGGACCTCACAGTCACCAAACTGTATTTCAAATTGCTTTCGGATAGAGGAATCTAACTTTTGCAAAAGGAAATTGAATTTCGTAAAGTCCCACAAATCATACTGCTGCTCTTGATATAAATCTAACGCACATACGTTTTCAGTAAATGTTGTCAACAAATTCCTTAAATCTCGAGATGAATCGCCTGACACCTTCGGAGCATTAAGAAGAGCTAACCAGTAATTCGTAAGCAACACACGTTTATTTTCATACCTTGAAACTAGCGAATTATATGCCACTTGGTAATTATCCGAAATGAGGGGTAGGTTTTGAACTATTGAAGCTGGTTCTTTTGTCAAGGAAGCAAGAAGATACTGGAAACGCTCAATATCTGACAAAGTGTCATTTTCATGAATCAGAGTCCTAAACAAATCGAAAAAACGTGGCCACTGACCAATCGCCCCGTCAAATTTCGGAATATCGATCTTAGGCAATCGAACATTACGTCTGCCACCCGTTCCACTATCAGAGTGAGCCTCATTATCGAGCGACTTAGCTACATCGGCAGCATCAGCAGTAACCTTACCACAAATTTCAAAATAGATTGACTTGATGCTGTACTGTATGTTGTCGAAGTCTGTCTGAATCTCCGATTGTAAAGCCAAATTATCCTTATCCTTCATTAAAGACACGATGTCCAGATGTAAAGAATCAAACAAATTTACAGAATCGTTAAGACCTTGGTATCTGATTCTAAATTCATTCCTTTTTGTGGGTTCAGCCTTGGCGTCTAATGCAAACCTTGATAGGTGTTGCACTCGATTCATAACAGAGTTACGTTTATTTATCAACTTTTCCACCTCCATTTCAAAAATGACAAAAAACGAAAAGGCAAACTAGAAAAGACTGATATAACCTGAACCCAATCGTATGATAACCACGTGTTTCACGTCGAAAAAAACACGTTTCAAACAAGTAACAGAGCTCGAAAATCGCCGATTGCGAGACACTGAAAAACAAAACAATTTTGACGCTAAAAGGCCGTAAAACAAATTAAACAAGCAAAACAATTACACTAACACGGATTTGCCGACCCGAACACGTGTTCTAACCAAACCCTGGAGGCTATAAATTACGATTTTTAACAACAAAACCGCCAAACACGTGTGCATAAATTCACGATATGAACACCCACAAGTGTCAATTCTAATCAAACAAGCATCGGCTTCGATGGACCAAAATGTTGTTGCAAGATATTACGAAATAATAAAGAGGAATTGTTTACAATAAAGTTAGATTTTAAATTATACCAGACAAATAAGAGATGCACTCACCTGTGTAATGGACTGTATCTTCACGTGGGTTTTAGGGTCTTCTTTGGAGGTCGGGCGACTATCTTCACCCCAAATGAGGCAAAAAATTATGTAACAAGAAAATTAGACCAGAGAATCTGGAGCACATCCCTAGTCTGGAGTACTAGCAGTTTTCGGGACGACTGATTCTAACGCAGTGACGCTGGTTTACGTCGCGAGAGAGAGAGAGAGAGAGGCTGTCACAAAATCTGCCCCCTCTCCTCCTCTCAGTGGTGCCAACCACGGCGAGCAGCAATCCCTAAATGTCTGGCGGCAATTTCAAATTCAAAAATATATACAAACTTGCATCAACATATATATATATATATATATATATATATATATATATATATATATATATATATATATATATATATATATATATATATATATATATATATATATATATATAAATGGAAACTGGCCCCGAATATGGATTGTAGGGGTCCTAGTTACAAATATTTTTCAAAAATTCAAAAGTTGGAAGCTTCCTATGAGTGAATTTTTTCTACGAAAATTCACTATCAATTTCCAAACAAAAAATTGGTTGGTATATCTGTTTTATTTTTGAGATAAAAATTCTTTCGAACGTAAACTCAAACATTTCCGGGAAAACCTCGTCTGAGTTTCCTGACTAACAAACTTATCCAAGTCATTTACAAAAGAGAGGTACATGGCAAATTTTATCGCAAAACAATCGTTTATTTAATTTGTACTATTGTTTGATGACATAAACATAAAGCAAAACGAGAAACATGATATATAGATGTTGGTGTTTGTTAACATAGATATCACACTGTATGAGAGAACTAAAAGATAGTTATGTAATTCTGGTACAGACAACAAATGTTGAATAAAATTACTTTCCATACGAAAACGACCACGTTTTAGTTGCATAATATAAACACTTCTGCTGCGGTTACGTAAGATAATAATGTTAATAGTTATTATTTACATACGAGACTCTCGCAATATAAATGGCCAATAAATCTCTGCATATATTACCGGTAAGTTAAGTGGGATAATAAATTAGAATTGCCATTTCGCATGTAGCAAACGCATATTAATTTCAAGAGAAAGTGAAAGGCATCTGACCACGTTTAACTAATATTCATTTTCACTTTTCAAAGGGGTATAAAACGGGTAGAATACATGGAGAATTATCAGAAAGTTAACAACCAGTCGGTTGTTACTCACTTACTGGATTTAATTTATATGTAACACACCAGAATCTTTACCCACACACAGACATATAGAGGTACAGAGAGAGGACTATAGAGTCACACACATATAACTATACTAAGTCTAGTATAGTTATATGTGTGTGACTCTATAGTCCTCTCTCTGTACCTCTATATGTCTCTGTGTGGGTAAAGATTCTGGATTGTGTTTGAGTGAGACGACTTTCAGTATTGTAAATGATTTTTTGAAAACAAACCAACGCTATGCTTGACGCAAGGGTGTGTTACATATAAATTAAATCCAGTAAGTGAGGTTGTGGACGATTAGCTAGAAACAGGGGCTGTGGAACATATACGAACATATCGCGGCAAGTTTGAGTGACACAGACTTCCATATAGCCTTTAAACCTGGGTATCTTCTAAAATTCGACGATTTGTGGAAGTTGTGGTTCTCTCTGTACCAGAGCAAGAAAGGCTGTGGAGGGGGAAACGTACCGGGAAACGTACCGCTGCGAGAGGCGGAGGTGGAGGCTGCGGGGGCTGCGCCCCCAGTCAGAATTCGATTTTTGGAATCTCAATTGATAAGTACACTTGGAGAACACCCAAATCACCACAACACATATTTCAGAGACCTTACGATCGTTTCATTTCGTTGACCATGTCAACATCTTCAGAGGAAGAAAAATTCTAAAATAAAAAACTAGCTACGGTGTATTTATATCGCGTCAAAGTAAACGAACTAGTCCGAAGTAAAGTTGTCGTCCAAGAACGATCGTTTGTTTATTGTGTAATAAAAGTAAAAGGTCTAAGACCTGCTTGAATCTTCTGGTCGACAAATTTATGACCCTTATCTAATATAGGTTCAATTGAGATTGATCGAACCTGTCTAAATAATAAGACCTGCCGTGTTAATTTTTATGAAAATGACGTGCACAAAGATGGCGGTTTGCGCAGGCGCAAACTAACTTTGTTAATAGCAGATGTAGAGGTATAGTGTCTGGTATCATGTTACTCGTGGTGACGAGTAGAATTCAAAAATAGTATATACGCATGCGCCAAGCAACTTTTTTAGTTTTTAAGTTAATTTCACGTGTTTGGTATCATTTTACGCGTCGTGACGAGTGGAATTCAAATATGACACTTGCGCATGCGCAAACTCAACTTTGTTATTAAGCGGTGTAGAGGTATAGTGTTTGGTGTCATGTTACTCGTCTCGACGAGTGGAATTGAAATATGGCAGTTTGTGCCTGCGCAAACCAACTTTTTTAGTTTTTAAGTTAACTCCTACGTGTTTGGTGTCATGTTACTCGTCTCGACGAGTGGAATTGAAATATGGCAGTTTGCGCCTGCGCAAACCAACTCTTTTAGTTTTTAAGTTAACCCCTACGTGGTTGGTGTCATGTTACTCGTCTCGACGAGTGGAATTGAAATATGGCAGTTTGCGTCTGCGCAAACCAACTTTTTTAGTTTTTAAGTTAACTCCTACGTGTTTGGTGTCATGTTACTCGTCTCGACGAGTGGAATTGAAATATGGCAGTTTGCGCCTGCGCAAACCAACTATTTTAGTTTTTAAGTTACCCCTACGTGTTTGGTGTCATGTTACTCATCTCGACGAGTGGAATTGAAATATGGCAGTTTGCGCCTGCGCAAACCAACTTTTTTAGTTTTCAAGTTAACCCCTACGTGTTTGGTGTCATGTTACTCGTCTCGACGAGTGGAATTAAAATATGGCAGTTTGCGTCTGCGCAAACCAACTTTTTAAGTTTTTAAATTAACTTCTACGTGTTTGGTGTCATCTTAAGCGTCTTGATGAGTAGAATTCCAATATGGCAGTTTTACGCATGTGCAAACAAACTTTTTTAGCTTTTAAGTTAACCCCAACGTGTTTGGTGTCATGTTAATCGTCTTGATGAGTATAATTCAAATATAGCAGTTTACGCATGTGCAAACCAACTTTTTTAGTTTTTAAGTTAACCTCCACGTGTTTGGTGTCAGGTTAATCGTCTTGATGAGTATAATTCAAATATAGCAGTTTACGCATGTGCAAACCAGCTTTTTTAGTTTTTAAGTTAACCCCCACGTGTTTGGTGTCAGGTTAATCGTCTTGATGAGTATAATTCAAATATAGCAGTTTACGCATGTGAAAACCAACTTTTTTAGTTTTTAAGTTAACCCCTACGTGTTTGGTCTTATGTTAATCGTCTTGATGAGTAGAATTTAAATATAGCAGTTTACGCATGTGAAAACCAACTTTTTTTAGTTTTTAAGTTAACCCCCACGTGTTTGGTCTCATGTTAATTGTCTTGATGAGTAGAATTCAAATATGGCAGTTTACGTATGGGCAAACCAACTTTTCAGTTTTCCAAAAGGTTTTCAAAAGTATTTACTGAGTTTAAGATGATGCAAGGATCGTTTTAAAACGGTGAAAGCAGGTAGAACTCACGTATGTGGTGAGATCTTTTGCAAGGTTTGTAAAATCACTAGCCCCGAGGCTATCAGTGTTATGTTTAAGTCGACACCGGGGTGCCTAATATAAAGTTACAACTTTATTTAAGCATTAAGCTTACAATATAACCAGATAGTAACATGCAATTATTTATGCTACATATACAGCTTTTAGTGTATCCTGGTGAGTAATGCATACACATAGGAATGTCTGGCACTAGCTTCTGACAATCCACGTTTGTTTCCAAATTGATCACGTCCAACGGTAGCCACAAGTTAGGAGCATCTGTGTCAGAAAAGTCTGTTTATTCTCCCCTTTTACAGAGTTGATCCACTTGTTCAACAAGATGTTTCACCAGGATATTTGGCAATTCTTCTAAATAAACAGTACCATAATTATAGTTGATACAATGGTGACTGCTCTGCAGAAACTTAAATTGTTTGATTACATCAGCAGGCAGAAAACGCATTGGTTGCGGCGGCTTAAACACATGATGCACCGTTTGATACCTATTATATATCACCAGTTCTTTAGGTGTGAACTCGGACAGACAGAAACCTTGAGTGTCGATAGAGCTGTGTTTGTAATTAATGTAAGAGAGGTATCACACGGCCCCAGATATCATTATAGACGTTTCTTGCAAACAAATACGAGATTAAGAATGGAACTTAAACAAACACACAGGCATACGACGGTATTCAATAAGATGAACAAGCTCGACTTAAACCAAATAATTTCAAATATGATATATACACGAGGCGAATGCTATTAAGAACTGGATTGAAATACAAACACACAGTGTGCAAATGAGTAAAGCTAAGAATAATTGTTTTAAATAACAAACAGCTGTAAGACAAATATATACTTACATATAAGACGTCGTTGTTTTACAGCTTAGCACATACTAATGTCACCTATATGATCTACCGGGAAGGAGAGGGTGCTAAGCTTGCGCATGTTGTTTTGAAGACATATGTTCTAGACAGTTAGAGAGCGAGAGGCCCTTCAAGGGTAATATATGTCACACTATTGTTTGATGATCTACACGTAAAACATTAAAACATGACATATAGACATCGTTGGTGGTTACCAAGAAAGATGTCGCACAGTATGACTGTTGAACACATAAGGCCTACACATGATAACTATAGCACACACACACACACACACACATACATACATACATACATACATATATATATATATATATATATATATATATATATATATATATATATATATATATATATATATATATATATATATATATATATATATATATATATATATATATAAATGAAGTTCTCATGATACTTCATTAAGTTTGAGTCTCCCGCTCATTAACTAGGGCGCATGACATTGTGAGAGTAGATAACACCATTAAATGTAAACAAGTTATTCAAGTAATTTAATTAACAGGACAGGTACTGACAAATTAAATTGAATACTTTTGCTGCTGTTTAACAGCTGACACGCGCAAACATGACACCCATAGATGACAGCTAACGTCCTGTCTGAGTTTGCTCATGTGTGATTACATCTGTTTAGCCTTTGATTGAAATAACAGATGTAAGAGGCTTCAAAGGGGTAAAAATGACTTATCTGATTTAAATAGCAAACAGACATGCTGTGTTGCAACGTCTGTTGTATGGTTGCCTGGATACACATACAGCTTAAGCGGGCTATTTGAATTTTACACATGAAACAAACATGCTTAGAGCTGATTTGAATAAGATGTTGTTTGTGACAGACATGACAGCCTGTTAGATATAAACAGACAACTAGTGTGTTAGATCCTGTCTGAATACAGTTGTTATCAGTCATTTTCGGTTGGTTACCTAGTTTTCAGAGATATACCCATGGCAAATGAACGTTATCAGTTTTCATTTACTGCTGGCGCCCTAGTTTTTTTGAGGTGGTGTCAACATGTATAAATTGCTGTTCACACACACACAGACTTATAAGCTTATCCATAATTGAGTTGTCAGAGAGAGAGAGAGAGAGAGAGAGAGAGAGAGAGAGAGAGAGAGAGAGAGAGAAAGGACGTGCTTTAGTTTGCTCTATCTGTTTCAAAATGGCTACATTAAGTGATATGTGTTATCAGCAAAATACAGACAACTTCTGGTATGGTCTATTTGGAGACTTTAAAGTAATTATCTACAATAATGCTGGTTATTTCATGCAACAAAACTGTGCAAGAGTGGTGAGAAACGGTTGAGTCATTGGCTGGAAAATAAGAAAACCAAATAGTTAATTACCTATTACAACAAGCTAGAGTTACCTTTAGGGGCCCGGAATACCGGACCCCTAGATGCGGAGGAAGCAGCATCTCAATTAACACCGACAACTGCCCCATATTTGGTAGACTTTTGTGGAAGACAAGCTGAAAACAACTGGATATCTGGTACAAAAAATAAGAAAACTAAAGAGTTGATTGCCTATTACAACAATAGGTTCAAAGAACATTTGATCGGCCGGAATACCGTCTGTCCAAATGTTCCAGCCGAGCCAGCTCACTTATCGCCTATTACAACAATAGGTTAAAGGAACATTTGGGGTATCGGAATACCGATAAGCCAAATGTTCCAACCGAAGGCGCCCGCTTATTACCTACGACCGCCACATACTTGGTAAAATATGAGTGGAGCACAGACTGAAATCGATGCGATATCTGTTTCACCGGAAGGAGCCCACTTATTGCCTATTATAACAATAGGTTAAAGGAACATTTGGGTAGCCGGAATACCGGCTACCCAAATGTTCCATCCGAAGGCGCCCGCTTACTACCGACAACTGCCACATACGTGATAAACATGGGTGGAGCACGGACTGAAAACGACGTCTTAGCTGGCACATATGTGTACAAGAGTGGTGAGAAACGGTCGAGTCACTGGCTGGACACTAGGAAAACGAAAGAGCTGATTGCCTATTACAACATCAGACTGTAATTGACTTGATATCTGGAATCTCTTTAACATAATAAAGACAAACAAACAAACAAACAAACAAACAAACAAACAAACAAACAAACAAACAAACAAACAAACAAACAAACAAACAAACAAACAAACAAACAAACAAACAAACAAACAAACAAACAAACAAACATACATACATACATACATACATACATACATACATACATACATACATACATACATACATACATACATACATACATACATACATACATACATACATACATACATACATACATACATACATACATACATACATACATACATACATACATACATACATACATACATACATACATACATACATACATACATACATACATACATACATACATACATACATACATACATACATACATACATACATACATACATACATACATACATACATACATACATACATACATACATACATACATACATACATACATACATACATACATACATACATACATACATACATACATACATACATACATACATACATACATACATACATACATACATACATACATACATACATACATACATACATACATACATACATACATACATACATACATACATACATACATACATACATACATACATACATACATACATACATACATACATACATACATACATACATACATACATACATACATACATACATACATACATACATACATACATACATACATACATACATACATACATACATACATACATACATACATACATACATACATACATACATACATACATACATACATACATACATACATACATACATACATACATACATACATACATACATACATACATACATACATACATACATACATACATACATACATACATACATACATACATACATACATACATACATACATACATACATACATACATACATACATACATACATACATACATACATACATACATACATACATACATACATACATACATACATACATACATACATACATACATACATACATACATACATACATACATACATACATACATACATACATACATACATACATACATACATACATACATACATACATACATACATACATACATACATACATACATACATACATACATACATACATACATACATACATACATACATACATACATACATACATACATACATACATACATACATACATACATACATACATACATACATACATACATACATACATACATACATACATACATACATACATACATACATACATACATACATACATACATACATACATACATACATACATACATACATACATACATACATACATCCATACATACAACTAATATTTTTGATTACTGATAATACCTTTTTTAAACAATCAATATTCAATAACAGAGAACTTTATTCTTTAAGATGTTTACAGTACAGATCCTAGATTCTAACTAACTAAAACTTACAGTAAATTATGTACATAGAAGGAGAGTGTAATATAATATTTTATGCAAGATTGCTATAACGTCTGCGACAATAACAACCATGCCGTGAGAACGCTGATTCACACAGTTTTTATGTAACGGACTATTACAGTTGGTGATATAACTCCCCCATCCTTAAAACGAAGCTCCTCCTGGAAGCTGAGTTGTTGACCTGCCGGGTGCCGGTTGAATTTCTGGTTCATCAGCTGACACCTGTTTATTTTTGTGAGCCTGAAACCACTTCACGAAAAAATAGATAAAATTAAGAACACAATGTAAAGCACTATTGTCCATAAACTAGGGGTGTAATAATTTGGGTTCAACTCTCCTGAAATGGGTATGATGGGATGTGCTGAAATATCTTTCAGGTTGAGGGTCTTCAAGTCGATCTTGAGTGTGGGTATATTCTCTTCTTTTAATTTTAGTGACAACTCGTTAAATAACAACGGTTTTCCAAATGTTTTCTCCAGGAACGCTAATTCTTGTTGTCTGAAGAATATCTTGCAACCCTTTTCCTTCAGCAAGTAGATTCCCTTAAGTTTTCTGGTGACTGTTTCTTTTTGGCAATTAATTTCTAGAGTTTCTTCTGTGGGAAATACTGCCAAATATTGGTTTATTTCAGGAATAATTTCGATGTTGTTGCTTTTTATGTCCAGTTTGATGAACTGGCATTGAGAAGAGTTTCCTGTGGTGAGCACTTGTTCTTCGCATAAGGCCCTATGGTTAGTTTGTATTTTATTCGAGCAGTGAAATATTTCGCCTTCGGTACATATGTCACTGAGAGCCTTTACAATTTTATTATTGGGGTTTTTAATTGATTTCAATAAATATTTAACATCAAGAATTATTGTTACGAATTCTGATTCGTACTTTGTTGGAATTGGGAGTAAATAGTGAAGTTCAAATATTTCCTCATAGTCAATAGGTACAGAAAGAAAATAGTGTATTATATCACCTTCTAATTTACAAGTAATTTTCATAATGGCTTCAAAATTTAATATGTTTTCGTATTTTAATTCATAAGGAAATTTTTCGTTATAAAATGAGGATATCTTTTGTAACTCTAAAAATAAATCATGAGGTTTCATTACGCTAGGATGAATAGTGTTGAGTTTACAAAAAGTGAGAGAATTTTCAATATCTTGTAGTAAATTAAATATAATGTTATACATCATGATCAATTGATTATACAAGTCTTTAGCAAAAAGAACATTTTGATGCGTAGCCACACCTTTAATTATTTCATTTAATTCGAGTATTCTTGATTTTAATAAAATCTGATTATGCCTAATATCCCCAACTGTGGTGTTGAATTTTTGTATAATATTATGACTAACGCTATACTGCATCTTTAACTGTTCTTGTAATCGCAGCTGGTTTGTACGTAAATGTAATAAGATATCATCAATTATTTTGCCGTCTGCTGCATCTAAATTACCGGTCACGTATTTAACTAATGTACCAAGTCCATTAACAAGACCTCTCTTATTTCTAATATTACTAGAATGAGTAAAAATATTTCTTATCTTATCGTTAATATTACTACGGCTATATTGAACTATTTTTTCATAGTTTTCTAATTCTAGATTATAAACGCTATTATTTACACTAATTCTGATATTACTATACTGGGTGTTTAAATTATTATACTCATCGTATAAAGGTTTTAAATCATAATAATGTACAAACGTGTGTTCTGTCCATTGAAACTTTGCGGGACCTAAATTGATTGGCAATAAGCCAAGGTTATGGCTGATGTCTCTTATTTCTGCTCCTTGTCCGATTGAGAGGGACCTGGAAGATTTTTAAACATATAAGTTTGTTTTCTCGGCCTTCTGATATTTGATAAATGAATTTTTTCATGAGTATTGTGATGCTTAGGATTAATTTTTGCGGTTCTTAAATCGGTATTTACTGTAGTTATTTTTTCCGGTTTAAATTTATTTTTGGTTTTCGATTGCTTTTGTTTATTTTTAACAAATACTTGTTCCGGAATTTCGGGTAGTTCTTCCCTACTCATGTTACACTTTTCAATTATTGTTTGTTTTTTCTCAAGTATTTTCTTATTTAAATTCTCATAGAGAAGTTTAATCTTCCCTTTGTGGTTTTCTATATAGTTATTAACAATTTGTTTATCTATTTCTAAATTAAAAGGGGAATCTATTCCCAAATGACCAGTTATTATTTCATAGGGTTTAAGATTTGTTACAGAGTGTATTGTATTATTGTAGGCTAACAATGCGTAATTTACTTTTATTTCTATGCTATCTTTTTTATATTCATTTTGGTTATTAAAAAGCCGTATATGCTCAATTAGAGTAGAATGAAAGCGTTCAATTAGTCCATTTGATTCTGGATGCTGTGAACTAATAAAATGTAATTTTACCTTATGGAGCTCAAATAATTCTCTAAGTAAAGAGCTCTTAAATTCACCTGCATTATCCAGTATAATTTGTTCTGGTATACAGTGATGTGTAAAGTACTTTATTAAATTATTTACTATTTCTATAGCTTGTGCAGAATTTAATTTGTAAGCTTGTGCATATTTTGAAAAAGAATCAATTATAGTTAAAAATTTTACATTTTCGAGTGATATGCAATCAATATGTAATATTTGAAAAGGTCTGATTGCAGTGGGCGTGACATTAAATTTTAGATTTAATGGTCGTCGGTCATATTTTGTTATTTGACAAACTTCACATTCATTAATATAGGTTTGAATAGACTTCCTTTGATTAGGCCAATAGTATTTATTTTTAATTCGATTTTCAGTTTCATCAATCCCTCTGTGATTAGTCTTACTTTCATGATAATTTTGAATTGTATTTACAATTTCATCTTCGTTTACTATATCGATCAATTTTTGTGTACACTTAATCATATTAATTTCTGAGTTCTTAAAATACTTCTGAAGGACAGTACTAAATTTTTCATACAATGGATCTTCAAAATATAAGTAATATTTTACTTTTAGCACTATGTAATCTTTTAAAAATTTAATAATTTCTTTCTCAGCATTATTCTTTGAAAACTGTACTAACATTCTTTGCTTATCTTTGAATAATTTTACAATTACCGGTATTGATGGTGAAAAGTTTACTCCTGAAATAATTATTTGATTTTTACCAAAATTAACTGGACATTCGACTACTGGTACTCCAATTACAGGATTTTCGTGAATTGAATGAATAGTTATGTCATCGTCGACATTATTATCTATATCTTCAACTTCTACAATTAAAGATTGCGTTTCTTGATTATCGGCATTCTTAGCCTGAATTTCCTTATTAAAATTTTCCATATATTTAAATATGCCACTTGAATCTTGTATATATATATATATATATATATATATATATATATATAATATATATATATATATATATATATATATATATATATATATATATATATATATATATATATATATATATATATATATATATATATATATATATATATATATATATATATATATATATATATATATATATATATATATATATATATATATATATATATATATATATATATATATATATATATATATATATATATATATATATATATATATATATATATATATATATATATATATATATATATATATATATATATATATATATATATATATATATATATATATATATATATATATATATATATATATATATATATATATATATATATATATATATATATATATATATATGTATCACACCGATAACTCAAAAAATAATGGGCCGATTTTGATTAAATTTGGTGAATAAATTCCTTTTGCAAATGGTTTGGATAAGTTCGTTAGCCAGGAAAATCGGTCCAGGTTTTCCCGGAAAATTTTGTGTTTTCTTTCGAAAAAAATTTATATCTCCGGAATTAACAAAGTAAGGGCAACCAAATTTTATATGCGGATTTATTTCATTATAGGCAAGTTACCTACCAAAATTTAGCTCCGTAGGTTAAAGGATAAAAAAGTTACAGGCATTCAAAGAAAAATAAATTTGGATTTTCCTCAAAACGTCAAAATTGCGATTTTAAACGTCAAAATTGGTGAGTACATTCCTTTCGCAAGTCGCTTGGATAATTTTGTTAGCCAGGAAAATCCGCCGAGGTTTTCCCGGAAAAATTTGTGTTTTCTTTCGCAAAATATTTATATCTCCAAAATTAACAAAGTAAGGGCAACCAAATTTGGTAAGCTGGTTTATATCGTTATAGGTGTGCCACCTACCAAAATTTAGCTCTGTAGGTCAAAAGACAAAAAAGTTATGGGCATTTAAAGAAAAATAAATTGGGGGTTTCCTCAAAACGTCAAAGTGACAATTGAAAACGTCAAAATTCGCAACATTTAGGCAAATAACTTGAATCTAATACGATCTATGGAAAGAAAATGTCTCAAGAAGAATGTTTTACATACACCGAACTCTTAGTTTCAACCGTCATTGTCCTTCATTTTACTAAAATATTTCCAGAAAATTCATTTCTAATAGACCCTTTCTCTGATGCTTGGCAGTAGCCTTAGCTATAGAGTTTATTGTTTAATGGTATATAATTTTTGTCGAATTTTCGTAAAAAACCAATAAAGCTCAATATATTCGTTATTATACAAGATATGAAAAAATATTGTATACATTAATTATACGGTGTTTTGAGCTACATCTTAAAAAAATATTGCGACAATCACAGGGTGGCCCATAAGTCGTTGGTGATACAAATAATATTTTTTTTGTCGAAAACGCCTTATTTTTTTGCATTTTCCATCGAAATATAATGCATGTTTGTAAGTTAAGAAATTCTGGAGGCAGCAAGTGCGTTGTGGTTGCGAATTTTGATTAAATGCTTCATATTTGAAAAACTCAATTTGCTATTAACCTATAAGGTTGACCAAGAAACGGATTTTTTCAGTAACACTTTTGGTTTACTTTTGGAAATTTCTGTACGTTTTCAAACAATCAAGTTATTTTGATGAAACATGGCACATGGTTTTTACTATATATGTTATACTGGTAATCAAATTTTATGCCTGCTTTTTCTATATAGGTTATACTGGTAACCAAAATTGATGTCTGCTTTCTTAAAAAGAAAACACACATATTTGCAATAAAAACATTTTTATGAAAATTTACTACCCTAACGCACTTGCTGCGTCCCGAGATTTTTTATAAGTGATTTCGTATTCATACTCTTCAAGCTTAAGGCGCCATCTAAGCAATTTAGAATTTGGCTCTTTTAACAAGAATAGCCATTGAAGTGGCTTATGGTCTGTTACTATTTGGAATTTTCTGCCATAAAGATATGGACGAAAATATTTTACAGCCCACACAATTGCCAATAATTCTTTCTCAATCGTTGAGTAGTTTGTCTCGGAGGTATTTAAGGTTCTTGACGCGTAAGCGCAAGGTAAATCGACACCAATTTTTCCTTGAGACAATACAGCACCAATAGCAAAATTGCTTGCGTCTGTAGTCAGTACAAAAGGCTTTGTGAAATCGGGGTATTGAAGGATCGGTTCGTTAATTAATAATTCTTTACACGTGTTGAAACAATTTAGATAATCGGGATCCTTTATATCTATAACTGCATCTTTCTTTAAACATTTAGTAAGGGGTTTTGTAACCTTAGCAAAATCTTTAATGAATCTTCTGTAATATCCCAGAAGTCCCAAGAAACCTTTTAATTGTTTCGTATTTTTTGGTATAGGGAAATTTTTAACAGCTTTAATTTTGTCTGGATTGGGCTTTACGCCAGATGGCGTCACAATATGTCCGAGATATGCTACCTCCTTTTTTAGGAATTCGGACTTGTCTAATTGTATTTTGAAATTTGCTTTGCTTAACCTCTCGAACACGTCTCGTAACCGAGATATATGTTCTTGTAAACTAGTGCTAAAAATTATAATGTCGTCCAGATAAACTAGACATTTTTCGTTGTGTATTCCACGTAAAATATTATCGATTACGCGCTGGAACGTGCTTGGACTACATTTTAAGCCCATCGGCATTCTTAAAAATTCATAATGGCCATTCTGCACATTGAACGCGGTTTTTGGGATGTCATCTTCGAACATTTCGATCTGATGAAATCCGGATGCCAGATCCAATGTGGAAAAATATTGGCATCTACCCAATTTATCTAATAATTCATTAATATTCGGCAACGGATATTTGTCACCGATAGTTTTTTCGTTAAGCTTTCTATAGTCAATGACTATACGCCATTTACGCTCGCCTGAGGCATCTTGTTTTTTGGGAACAACCCAGATAGGAGGGGACCACGGAGAGAAAGATGGTCTTATTATTTTTTGCTCTAACATTTTTTTTATTTGCTTTTGCACTTCTTTTGTATGCACTTCTGGATAACGATATGACTTTGTGTAAACGGGTATTTCATCTTTTGTTCGAATTCTATGTTTTATTTCATTAGTAAAAGTTAGGGGTTTATTTTCATGATGAAAAATATGTTCGTATTATTTTATTAACTTCAATATTTCCAGTTTTTCCTCGGAATTCATGTGATTAGTGCGAATTTTTGATAAATCGAACTTAAAATTGTCTACATTATACGTGTTAAAATTAGAACTGTTTGTCTGCTCGTATTCATCGAACATTTCTACAGATATTGGTTCATTGAATAAGTCACCACATCTTCCGATGGGTTAAGTATAGTACAAATCGCCTTATAATTACGTACCTTAGTAACGCATTGTGGTATTTCTAAGTTTTTAATTTTTGTATATGGAATAATCACTTCGCCTTCCTTAACATTATTCACATCTATTTTTATTACCTGTTCGGATCTCGGTTGTACTACTATACAATTCGTACAACGAGCATTGTTTCCTATTTTATGATAATAAATATTTACTTTTCCATTTGGGAATATTAGATTATTGGTTTTAAAATCTATCGAAGCGTTCAATAGTTTTAAATTATCTAAGCCTAGGAGGCAATCAAAATTATTATGAAAATCAAATAAGTAGAATTTTAGTGACGTGCCTTTTTTTGTGCAAACACTTTTGAGCAAGGCACTAATGTGCTATATTTTTCTACAGATGTTCCATGTACCGTGGACACCTGGAAAGGGTCATTTTCAATTGACCTGGAGTAAAATGCATTTGCGATTTCTGGTTTTATAAATGACCTCGTGCTCCCTGAGTCAACGAGCACCCTTAAATTATTTTCCGGCCAGATGACGTAAGGTAGTTCGCTAGCGTTATCTGTTAAATTCATTATTGAGAAGTTTGGTTTTCCGAGGCACTGTTTTCTAAAAAATAATTTTCTTCAGGAAACTCGATCGAAGGCCCCGCTGTGTCAGGTTCTTCGATATTATGTAGCTCTTGTATGTTTGCTCTTGGCTGATTTTGCCTATAATTGTGATTTTGGAAGGTATTTCTTGTCGAAATACTCATTGGTGTAGGTTTAAAATAATTCCTGTTTTCGTTACCTCTAAAAACATTTGAATTTTGATTTGGAAATTGGTTTCCTCTAGGGAAATTTGGTACATTGTTAAAATGTTGCCTTTGATTAAAATGAGCTTGTGAGTTATGGGGATAATTTGTTAATTGAGGTGGCGAATTTTGCACCCTTGGTTTGTAATTAGTATTTTGTTTATTTTTATTATTTTGATATCTAAATTTTGGACGTATATTTGGTTTTTCAGCCTTGTTAATTTCTAATTGAAAATCATTGGTTAACATATTTAAAGCCGTATTTAAATCTATAGGATTTTTAGTCCTCATAAGGGATCCAATCGGTTCTTTTAAACCACGTAATAATATGCGGAGTGCAAATTTACGGAAATAACCTACTAAGATATTTGCCTCTATTTCAGTACAATGTGTAGTTAAATATGCAGTTTGTAAATTAAGTAAATGCTGTAAACGGTTATAAAAATCAAACGGCGTTTCATTGTGCGCCTGTTTGCATTCAGTCATTTCAATATTTAAACTATAACAGTCTCTTTTATCTGCGTACGTGCATAACAGAGCACTTTTTAAATCTGCCCAATTTTCGACAGCACAGGAGGAGATATTTATAGCAGCTTCTCCCTTGATTTTTGACAAAATGCTAGACATCAAATATTCATTTTGAAAGTCCTCAACATTTTCTAAATTATAAAATTTATTAACTAATTTTTCTGCGATGTTTATAAATCGCGGTAATAATTCTGTTTCTCCGCTAAATTCAGGTAACATGTTAAGATACTCTGACCTTAGAGCAGGAGTTTCATTTTGATTTACTGCCATTTTAATTATATTTAATTGATTGGTTATTTGTGATTTATTGGAATTTATAATTAATTTACTTTGATTTTTTCTTATATCTAATGAGCTAGAATCAGAATCCGAACTATCAGAGTTATAATGAGAATTAGGCTCCCTATAAGACATAAAGGTACTTACAGCAAAATAATCAATACTGCCATAGGTCCTGATATTCTTTCAGCACACACAGGAGTATCTTCTCAGAACTGGTTCGTTTGTTGCTCGATGCACTGGAACACTTGTTACTGAGTCTCTAACACTTCACTTAGCTACTCAATCCACCAAGTGTGTTAGAAAGTTCGATAGCTAATTAATCGTAAAAACGAATCAAATATTATCAATATATTCGATTAGCTATACTACCGACTGCGCCACTAATATTATTGATTACTGATAATACCTTTTTTAAACAATCAATATTCAATAACAGAGAACTTTATTCTTTAAGATGTTTACAGTACAGATCCTAGATTCTAACTAACTAAAACTTACAGTAAATTATGTACATAGAAGGAGAGTGTAATATAATATTTTATGCAAGATTGCTATAACGTCTGCGACAATAACAACCATGCCGTGAGAACGCTGATTCACACAGTTTTTATGTAACGGACTATTACAGTTGGTGATATAACTTACATACATACATACATACATACATACATACATACATACATACATACATACATACATACATACATACATACATACATACATACATACATACATACATACATACATACATACATACATACATACATACATACATACATACATACATACATACATACATACATACATACATACATACATACATACATACATACATACATACATACATACATACATACATACATACATACATACATACATACATACATACATACATACATACATACATACATACATACTGTAATATTTTCCCTCTTTCCACCCCTTGTTACAACACAAACCCCCCCTTTGGTTTATGACACTTTAATATAACGTATAAAAACACTGTTGTTAATAACAAGATTTGGTACAGCAAGTGAATAAACGTTCTATCATCTCCGCCACTGGGCTCCGATTCTACTCACCATATACACGCACAGTGATGGAGCGAGTGAGAATCACCTACCTTACACACGTCTTCCACCCGCGTCTCACAGTCATCTGGGTCACTATTACGAGTAACTGGCCTATGATCATCCACTGGAGCCTATGCAGTAGTAGTAATCGAAAGTTCTAGCCATGAATTGAGGATGGTCAGAAAGAGACAGAGAAAGTGAACACAATCATTCTTTTAACTGGATATATTGCATAAAACACAATCCCATTCAATACAAAGGTTAAATTGCCCAGCTAGACACCTCAGCGCTTCTTTGAAACAGATGATTCTGAACTAAATCCCACTTATTGCTACTACCAGATGTGGAAATGCAACACCCGTTCTCTTTTATCGAAGGCGAACAGCTGACGGTGTATCTCAGAAATTCCACAACCCTGTGCCCATGTTCCAGTGGCGTACGGTTTTTTTTTAAAGAAGATTCAAGGAATATCTATATTTTGTTTTCAGGTTTTCCATTTTTTTTCATTTTCTTTTTGTTTTACTGGAAATAGGACACACGATGGAGTGGAAGCCTGACGCACACCTGTCTGACGTGTTGCACACTTCCCTTCACGTAGATGCATGAGTGTTCCCTCTTTTTCTTGATTTACAGTATTACGCGAGATAACAATAGCCAACTCATACAATGTATATAAGAAGTACAGATCCCGATTCAACACCCAAGGTCGCTGACGAATGGGTTAATTAAAAGCAGCGCAATTAGAAGAATAGACTATTCATAAATGGGTAAACAACTAGACCTTCAAATCAGCAACCAGCCACCTGCTAGGATCACCTTCAAGACTGCAACTTAGGTGGAAACCGCCTCTCGGTCCACGCCCCACCAGAGACTATATATGGAAGTTACCAGACCACGGACGGATATTCCTACATTGTTATTGCTTGAGTCTCTTTTAAATTGTCATAATTTATATTTATCATTTTTTATTATTATTCATAAGTATTTTATGTAACTATAATCAATAAATTCTTGTAAAAAGTCAAGTGTGTTAACAAGAAAGTTAACTGGCGCAGTCGCAACGGATAGTGCTGAAGAACCAAAAGTATATTGATTCTTTGCGTTTCAACGCTTAACAGCCAAAGAACCGATCAAGAGAGACGTCATGAAGACAGCAGCAATAGCATCGATTCTGTAAGTTGTTTGCTTCCTTTATTTCCTATATATATATATATATATATATATATATATATATATATATATATATATATATATATATATATATATACTGTATTTCCTCATATATTGATAATATTATATGTCTGATAGCGATATTGATAATTTAGAACATTTGGAATATAGATTAAGAAATATTAGTATTGGCGAAATTGATATTGTAGAACAACCCGATATAAATAATTCTAGAAACAATTTAAATATGGCAAATCAATTCCAAGAGTTTTACCTTAAAGCAATCCCCGAATTTAACGGACAACCTGAAAATGTAGGGAACTTCTTAAAAGCTTGTGATCTAGTAATGAACCAATTCTATGATGCAGATAATCCAAATTTATATCTTAACCATTTCCTATTAAATTATATTCAAACGAAACTAATTGCACAAGCCAGGTTAATTATTAACACTAAAATTATAAACACGTGGGTAGACTTAAGACGGGCAATTGTTGAGAACTTTACAGACCAGCGAGATGAAATCAGCTTACTAGGCGAATTATTGACACTGAAACAGAGACATAACGAGGATGCCTTAGCGTTCAGTAATCGTTGCAGACACATTGAACAATTACTCATCTCTAATTTAATATCTAATGAACGTAACGAGGGAATTTTAGGATTAAAACAAAACATGTACAGACAACAGACACTGAAAGCGTTTATCGGTGGATTAAAAACCCCCTCGGTATGGTGGTCAGATCCACTCGACCGGACAGCATAGAACAAGCTTTAAAATTTATATTTTCAGAGGAAAATTATGAATATAGGGACAGATTATTACAACGGTCAAATTTCAACAATAATAACAATAACAAGCACGACAAACAACAAAAACCAGTTTTCCAAAGAAATACCCCAAATTTTAACAATATTCAATTTCAAAAACCCTTCCAACAACAAAATTATCGTGCACCTTTTAACTATAATTCAAACAGACCCCAAATGTCTCACCCACAATTTCAGGGGAACCCTTCAAATCAATTCTCAATGAGAAGACCGACGTACAACCCTAATGACAATACTAGAAGATATCCACAGGCTATGGATGTCGGCAGTAACAACACGAGACATACTAATTTCAGCCGACAACAACCCTCACAAAATAGACGAAACAATTTTCCTTCCAACAATTTTCAAAAAAGACAAAATTTCATACCAGAAGAATTAAACTATAACGAAACGAATAATTCTTTTCCTTTCAATGAATTAGAAAGAAGACAACATTTCTTACCAGAAGAATTAAATTATGACGCAACATATAATGAACAATCACCCTCCGAATTATACGATGCACAGCATCAAAATTTTCCGATAGCAGGGTGCTCAAAAACAGAACCGTAATAGATATTAATAATTTTAACACAATATCCCAATTACCCTACGTAATAATAAAAGAACTACCCGGAAAAATACTGATCGACTCAGGTAGTACTAAGAGCCTTTTAAACCCGTCCATAGCATATAACAACTTTTATAATAAGATTTACAATCACCCGTTTTTGATAAAAAGTTCGCATGGTTACTCCAGACATAATAATCGAGCCAGAATAATTTTAAACTCACTAACGGACAGTGAACAAGAGTTTTGCCTATTTGAATTTAACAAAAATTTCATAGCTCTTATTGGAATTGACTTTTTGATAAAAAATCAAGCGAACATTGATTTTAAAAACCAGAGACTCAATTTAAAAAATAGAAGCATTAAGATAAACTTCCCTGATACACGGGATCATGAAGATAAGATGGGTAGTAATAGTAGTAGCAATAACAATCGGATAAGTAGGATCATCAAAGCAAATGATGAAATGAATCACCTTAACGTAAGTAATACAATAGACAGAAGCTTTATTGCACTTGAACTCGAACTAGGAAAGCGTAATCAGCCATTAAATGATGACGATGGAAGGTTACGAGTAAATGACACAGGAGAAAACTTCACCCATAATAAATGTAAACGGGATCAAGTTTCATTAAACACATATGAATATCGTCGAAATAAAAATGTGAGTGATACGAGGACGATACAAAAAGATATAACAGAGCAAATTCAAAATAAAGCAAATAGGATATTAAATAATTCTTACGATCACCAGAATTATAATAATAATTATACGGGGAGTGTACAAAAAAATATTACAGATAAAATTAGGTTAGATGTCTTGCACAAGCCTCGACAAGAAGCGAGCAATGCAGACAGTATAATGAAATATGTATATTCAATGTGTAAAGAACACTATAAAATCGACCAACCCGTTAAAATCGAAGAGTTTATCCCAAATACAAAACCACCTTGTTACAGGGCGGTTATTCCGAACAAAATAAAATATACAGGCACCACGCAAAATGATAAGTTAAGTAATAATTTAATTCAGGTACAGGACGACCATCGGCAAATAGGTAAGGAACAAATTTCACAAATAATAAAATCAAAAATCAATAACGAAAAGAAATTCTCACACGATAAGGTTTACAAGCCGGAAATAAATCCCGTAAATAATGAAACTCAGTCAAGATTAAATAATATAAATAAACAAGAGAAAATCATACATATAAACGACAATGAAATTAACGACGCAATCGGATTAATTCACGGAAGTAAATTAAATCACATAAATGCTAAAGAAACATATTTAAGGATGAAAACTAAATTTAATTTTCCAAAAATGAAACAAAAAATAAAAGCTTTTATTAGAGCTTGCCAATATTGCAATAACGAAAAAAATAACTCGTTCCAACTAAATAGATTAAACAAACAGTACGATTATATCACCTAGCTAAGTCGAACCTAGATATTCGGATAATCGACAAACGAGACATGACGTAAGAAACGGACTAATAAAGCCATAATACTAAACGACAAACTTGACAAACAAACGATCACCAATTTAAATAACGTTCACCTTGCAGGTTCATTCTCTTCACCAGAGTAAAACCACAATTAGAAGACCTAACAGACAATCCAGGCATACTGCCACGCAAACTGGGACAAGCCTTTTCAGAAAACGATAAATGGAGAATGATTCATATACATGACCTAAGACAACTATACGATGACTTTAACAGACTAAAAACTTACTTTGACAACATAATAAGCGTAATGAATGCAGAATACAAGTTAGAATACAAAAATTTTATTTTAACAATCAATTTCACCATCAGCAATATTGATGACACATTTTATCGAATATTTCCAACAACGATTAGGAACAAAAGAGGTATAATAAACGGACTAGGACCGATATTCAAATCAATAACTGGGAACTTAGATGCAGATGACGGCGACAGAATATATAAAGCTCTTGAAATTTTGAGGAAAGACCAAAATCAAGTACATCAACTTTTTAGTTCACAGACATCCCTAATGATAGACGCTATAACAGAGTTCAATAAAACAATAAACAACCTGAACCATAACCAAGAAGCCATAGTAGCGAGAATAAACGATTTGGAATATACAATAGATAGTCTAAAAAGTGACCAACTAACAAATTTTCATAGAGTAAAACATTTGGAATTACTCACTCAAATCAGTTATTTGTTAAATAATGTACTAAACATGATATTAACAACAGAAAATGCAATTACTTTTTCAAAATTGAACACGTATCATACGTCAATACTGAAACCGAAATTTATATCAAAAGAATTAGAAAATATTGAAAACTATATCTCAAAATCAAGATTAATAACAAAATCCGACATTTCACTTTACGAAAAAATATTTAACATAAAAACCGTTCAAATTGATTTTAAAATTATATTACAAATAGATATACCCTTAGTAGACAAATCAGATTATATTTATTATCAACTGTATGCGTTACCAGTCCCTAAAAATCCGTATACCTTCAGAATGATTGTCCCTAGAACCAAGTACCTAATCCTTAACAGCAAACACTACGCTTACAGAAACGAAAAGTGTAGGAATCTAAAAGACCAGACATACTTTTGTGAAAATGACAACCCGACAGCACTTAACGAAAACAACCCATGCGAAATTAAACTGATCAACTTCCAGAAACCGATAAACAATTGCAAGCAAGAACTTGTCAAAATAACAAAAACAACAGTCTCTAAATATGGCAATACCCAATACATAATAGTGGCACCAGAAGAAACGAAAATCAAACTTAGCTGCGAAGAAAATGAAGAAACCAAAATAATCAGCGGAACAAAAACTGGCGACTTTGAAACCCAAATGCCAACTTATCATCAATAACGAAAGATTTAGTTCAGTACAAATGGCATCGGAAACACAACAATCGTTCAATCTCCCAAACATCGAATTGGTAACAAATAAAGCACCCATATTCCCAGACAAATTACCAGAACTAAAATTAGAAAATGTCCAACTGCACGACTTGAACAATATCAAATCCCAGTTACAATCCATCAATGGCAAAATTCCAGGAACCATCGATTTGCCCATATACCACCCTAGTGTATGGACAATTATACTATACCTTGTGATAATAATAACAATAATCACAATAACTTCAAGATACTTCTGGCAGAAATCAAAAACGAAAACTGCTGACTCCAAAACAATTACTGGATTCCCGATGACTATTCGGAACGAACCATAGGCTTCGTTCTCTAAAGGATGGAGGAGATAACAATAGCCAACTCATACAATGTATATAAGAAGTACAGATCCCGATTCAACACCCAAGGTCGCTGACGAATGGGTTAATTAAAAGCAGCGCAATTAGAAGAATAGACTATTCATAAATGGGTAAACAACTAGACCTTCAAATCAGCAACCAGGCACCTGCTAGGATCACCTTCAAGACTGCAACTTAGGTGGAAACCGCCTCTCGGTCCACGCCCCACCAGAGACTATATATGGAAGTTACCAGACCACGGACGGATATTCCTACATTGTTATTGCTTGAGTCTCTTTTAAATTGTCATAATTTATATTTATCATTTTTTATTATTATTCATAAGTATTTTATGTAACTATAATCAATAAATTCTTTTAAAAAGTCAAGTGTGTTAACAAGAAAGTTAACTCGCGCCTAGGCTGCCTTTCCCCTTTCTATTATGTTTAATATGTTTGTTTGGCGTGGCTTTTTGGAGGCCTGCTCTATGAGACTTTTTTATATCGGAAATTAACACTTCAAGAAGCGGGAAATTCACCTTGCGTCGTTTGTTTCACACAGAAAAATTACATAGCACGCTGCAGTGTACGTGATGGGAAGATTATTCTATGTTTTATATTTTCCAAAATCTACTGATGAGAATAACCCTAGACTCCCGTTCACTTCCCTTCATGCGCAATACATATGCGCGCGAACTGAAATGAATTATAGACCTCCAGGCTGCTATTTCACACCAATTATGCTTAATTTGTTTGTAAATCGCGTCGATTTTCACGTCATGGGGGCCCTATGGGTCTTGGTCAAAATTGGCACTTCATGGAGCGAAACTTCGCCTGGATGTCCCTTGAAGACATAACTGCGGGTTGGACATTGTACAAAATTTTGTCACGCATCAGGGGAAGCAATGCCATGCCATGAAGGCTCATTTCACGGACCTTGCTAAACTATAAAATGCATACCACATAATACCAAGGGAATTACTTTGATTTCAATTTCAAATTCAGTATTCTGTTTATAACATGTTTCTCTTTCATATTTGGATTTTGGTTTCAGATTCCCCCCCTTACTTGGCTTTAAGTTTCAGATTCCAAATGCTGGCATGGAACAAAATATGTATTGGGGCTCTTTAATTGAATTTATATTTACGGTTCGTAATTTCAAGTTCAGCAACTCATGGATTTTCGCCCCCGCGACCAAGATGTCTAGCTCGGAGGTACAAAGCACTGGATGCACAAATATTAATACTTAAAACTAACAAACATTATAATAGGGCCGAAACATTTCAACTTTTCAGTCGCTGCTACATTTTGACGTCAATAGGTGCAAAATTTCACATTATAATTATTATTAGGCAAACAAAACTAACATACACATAATAAGTGCTATTTGGTAGGAGCAAAACTTACATTCTTAGAATATACATAAACACCAGCTGGTAATGTTCATGATTTCAATTTTTAAGTTAATTAAATCTGGCAACGTGCGATAAATGTCTACACAGGATGCAAACAAATATTATTCTAGATATTGAATTTAATCAAAAATAATTCTGGCAACCGTTAAATGACCACATAAATTCTCAGTGTTTCGACTCAGCTTAAATACACTAGACTTGGCAACATTTTAAATGTATACATTATTTTCCTGCTTAAAATTAAGACAAATAACATTCCAGCTTTAGAGTTTTAACTTACATCAAACAAGCTTGGCAATATCTAAATGAATAAAAGTTCCTTTAAGTAATGTGTGCACAGGTAAGCCTACAGGGCTCATGATCAGGTTCTACATGTTAAATTTCGACAATATTTAAATGTATTAATGATTTCCTTTAAGAATAATTTTTGGTGTACCAAATTTAATAAAGGTATCGATGATATTATGAATGCCCCTATAGCACCCCCCTTGCTCCTAGATAACACTTGCAAGGCACGCAAATTTTGTTCAAGGCCGGGAAATTTACAGGACCGTTTGCACGAGTCATAGTGATGTTCAACTCACCGTCTGATGCATCCTTTTCCGGTCTGTCATGGTCTCCACTCGGGGACGGCTGCTCGTGTCCTGGGTTTCGCCTAACGGAGGTGCCGGTTCGCACATTCTGGGTTTCCGGATAGGAAAAAGCAGACCCGACAAATAGAACCGTGGCCGGTATTTCCCTGCACTGAGGTGAGGTGGAGGTTTTACAGAGAAAGGAGATCCCCTACCTCGTTCATCGTGTGTGAGGATCTGGCACTAGTATTTGGTGCTTTGCAAGTTCCCTAGTATTGTGGGCGGTTGTCTCGCGGGGAATGCTAGCCGAGTTCTCCGTTTCGTCGCTAGTGCGCGAGTTCTGGCACGTAGCGTTTGTCACAAGATTACTCTTCGAGTCAAGGTAGGTTTTGAATATCGCGAGAAGGAAGGCCAGTCGAGTTTTCTTGCTTTGACACCAGTGCGCGGATTCAGGCACGTAGTGCTTATCACAAGATATGCTCTCCTAGACAAGGTAGGTTGCTGAATATCGCGAAAAAGAAGGCCAGTCGAGTTTTCTTGCTTTGACATCAGTGCGAGGATTCAGGCACGTGGTGCTTATCACAAGATATGCTCTCCTAGGCAAGGTAGGTTGCTGAATATCGCGAAAAGGAAGGCCAGTCGAGTTTTCTTGCTTTGACACCAGAGCGAGGATTCAGGCACGTAGTGCTTATCACAAGATATGCTCTCCTAGGCAAGGTAGGTTCCCGGAGAAGGACACTCTTTGAAGACCAAAGAATGTCTGATTTTAGCCTGCAATCGTCCGCGTATTTATATCGGTTTCATTCCTCTTCCCGTGTAATGAACTATAATGCAGGCCCTGTTGTTAAAGTCGACAGCATATCAAACGCTTGTACCATAATCGGCCTTATTGCGTCCCGCTCGTGATTTGTAGCGTGGCTCCCCTCTATCATGTGTACACGTCCCACATAGAAATCCTCCTGTACATACTGTTTTCAGAGCTTATTATTATTATCATTATTTTTTATTTATTTAAATTATAATTGTAAACATTCATTACTCAACTCGTGAAACCCATTCTGCAAGTTTACCTGTGCACCCTTACTTGTTGCTATTTCGCTTGTTGCCGGCATTCATATTTATGCAATGACACCTTAAATCTATGTAAATAATAATAATATGCTACGTACACAATGTTAATAAGCAAAACAGAATAATGTCCTCATTGTGCATACGACACCAAAGCAGTATTAAATTCTCTTATGTTAATATAAATGTACATAAAATATTTCGTGTCCTGTTTTATTTTTATATATGAACTTATTTGACATACGAGTGTAATACAAGTTAAAATTACTTTCCCTTTTCGAATTAGATTTTACAACTGCCTAAGGTGTTGCAGGTCAGCCCATGGTCGACATAGCCTGTATTCAATTAGTGCAAGCCCTGTGGTCATCTGAGCATGCTGAGAAAACTACCCGCTATTAAGATACTTCTGTGCTTATCATTTATTTACAACGAAAATATCGACTGATAAATGACGTTCAAGAACTAGATTCGTGGAAGTTTCGGAAGAGAAAATGATAATGCAAAAATAATTATCTCATAGCTAATAATACTCGTTGACGCGATTATGATTATATTTAAAAGTCCAGACGGCGAAAACCTCTCTCCTTATCAGAATCTCATCAGTCGCCTCTCTGCAGTGAATATTACCATATTTGCAATGACCTATAATTTGCATTAATATTGCCACAGATATTAGCAGTTTTAAGATAGAAATAACCAGATGTCCTCTTTATTTGCAGTCACCCGAGCTGCAGGTGTTTCTATTGCATTCCTTTGTTTCTTATTTCCCAGACATCTGTCTCGTATTTACAAAACCAGACATCCCAGTCGACAGTGTTATATCTTCTAGCGCTTCGATAAGACACCAATCTTGCTATGAGTTATATGACAAAGGGTTTACTCCACTTGACTCTTTCAACATTTTATGTGTGGGAACTTGGTTCGTAACGTGAAACATTTAACAGACCTGCTTTCTTATTGAAATATCCAGACTGCGGTTGTTTCATTACTTTGTTTTTTTTAAACTAAAATCATCCTTATAATGCAAGACAATTTAATTGCATCGGGAATATTTCCGTATATTAAAATACCCCACTGTGGCCTGTCGAATCCTCGAGGTACCCTAGTATATTTACCATGGACCTCTGGAAATTTCGGCGATTTATCTCTGACTCTCAGAGCTCACGTCTGCCGGCTGACATAATTATAAAACTTCGACCGTACCTGTTGGGGCGCTTTCATTCACTCATATACCAGGTCCTCTTGACCATAGAACAGAATAAAAAATATGGACCAAGATTGAATTGAAGGGTTAATTCAACTTAATTGTAAATAGTTTTATTAGCCAATGTCCCTGCCCATTACAATACCTACATACATACAAACATACATACATACAAACAAACAAACATACATACATACATACATACATACATACATACATACATACATACATACATACATACATACATACATACATACATACATACATACACACATACATACATACATACATACATACATACATACATTCATACAAACAAACATACATACATACAAACAAACAAACAAACATACATACATACAGAAACAGATTAATATAGATTTATTTACTATAATAAAATACATGTCATAATAACAGCAATAGCATTATCTATATTACAAATCTTACAGTATAAACAGCATTGTGGTAAAAATTAAATATATAACCCTTTACGACAGTCAGACACTTGATATATGACGATCTGATATGAAAGAAAAAAACACCATAAGAAAATCACACACACACCCACATACATATCTACATACACACACACATATACATACATACACACAAATATATTAGTGAGAAATAACATAATAATAATAATTAAATAATACCCATATTGGAAACTTAATCTAAAGCTACTTTGGGAACAATTATTTTCCCATTTTAACCTAAAACATTTTAAACTACAATTTAGTAATTCACCTAAAGATATATACAGGAATAATAATAGATATATACAAGAATTATGAGATTAAACCTAAAAACACTTTTATTCAGTCTGTTTTTGTCTTTTGAAACCGTACGGTGTAGAGTCGAAACTGTTGTCGTTGAATTTTTGTCAAACACGGCTTGTACACTTTGGTTTCCGACCTGGTTACCAACTCGTGTGTTTGTGTTCTGCGTATTTGATCAAAGTGAACAACGACCGGTTCTGCACTTGGATTCTCCACCATCTGCTTCATCACCTCCGTGTTGATGTGTTGTGTTGCGTTGTAGTTGAGAGCAAACTCCTTTACCCTACACACTTTATGTGTCTTTCCGGTCGTAGGAGAGTATACGGTAAAACTGTAATTTTTGGGGCCCGCCGACACAAACTCTATAATGTAGCTGCCGTCTCCATAGTCAGCCAACTCGTCAATCATCTCACCCAAGCCAGAACCTATTGGGATGTCCCAGTCACCCTCCTTGGACACGTAAATGACAGAGTCCGTGTCATAATACAGGACTCTGTCACCCAACTGTTCCAAATAGGAATAGAGTTTCATCCTAGCTTGGGCTGTGACATAGGCAGTAATGGCTACATTGACAGTGGTTACGTTGTCGGCGGCTTCATCTTTGTACTCCCAACTGACCAGCAACACTTCTTCATTGATTATGGTGACATGTTTGACGTTGATGGCTGGGTTGTTATCAAGCTTATAGAGTTCAGACGGCTGTCTGACTATATCCATCTTAGTCTGGTTCTCCCTCTTTTCAAACTTGCCCCTGAAACAACAGAAAAAACAATAACATATATGTTAGATACGCACACTCACACACACAACATACCAAAAACTGTTGAGAATCAGTTTAGCTAGAGACCTCAGGCCTGGATTCTTCGTAATAGCTGAAAAGTCCATCTGAATACCTTCATTGTCCAGGAAATCCTCTATGTATTTGTCTTTAGCCTCTTTGGTGCAATAATCTGAAGGCAAACCTGATGCTTCTTGCTTAATTTTGATGAATTTATTCATCATTTCGGCAAAAAGACCTCCTGTGTTTGATGCCCTGCAATATTGAGTGATGTTATACTCCCACACTTGCAGTATTTCCATCAGCTTATACCCCTTGTCCACAGCTTTTCTCACTTCATCCATAACCCATGTTCCGGTGAAGGCACGTTGTTCTTCTGAATGACAACACTCGCCCTTGTTCATTTCTTCGGCACACGTTCTGCACAAAGCAAACATCAGTTTGTTGTGCATC
>OZ023269.1:63698967-63815828 GCA_964006375.1 Tillus elongatus | reverse complement strand
GTACCATTTGATGAAACGCTGTTCGATCGCGCTTCTTTCATGGCATCTGGGTTGTAAAATCTCGTGTGGGGCA
Organism: Tillus elongatus; assembly: GCA_964006375.1. NCBI lineage: Eukaryota > Metazoa > Arthropoda > Insecta > Coleoptera > Cleridae > Tillus > Tillus elongatus. The sequence continues at coordinate 63,815,755 of OZ023269.1, read as the reverse complement.
TCGGACCGACATAATTTTGATTTTTCAGTGTATTAAACAAATGAGGGAAATAGACTTTTTTCAACTTCACTCAGACCGAAAGCTTTAGGAAGGGACGCCAGTTTCATTTGAAAGTAATTTAGTGAATCGAGAAACTTAAACGACCAGCAGTCATCATCAGAATCTTACTCCCCCTCATGATCACCTCGGGTTTAATACCTGTCATTTGTTCCAATACGTGACGTATAATAAACTGATGATCATAAGCCTGTCCCGTTGTGAGCCAAGATGATGACATTTTGAATTTCTTACTGCTGGTAAATAACTGTTGAAGAAATGGTTGAATAAAGTCTTCGGTTGTTAGCACCTACCTTCTCACTCCACACTTCTGGCATGACACCTCACTACCCATATCGAAAGCAGTCGCTGCATCTTTGCTGGTAAACACACAGAACGGGCATATGTACGTGTTCATCACGGGCATTCTCTTCGTCTTGCCTGGTCTCAAAATCACAAAAGACAAACAAGGTGTTATCTATGTTGGGCTTAGACGTGTCCACGTGAATGTAACATTGGTGTGTTGAAGGTTGGTGCTTTTTGCAGATATTACAAAAGATTTCCCCACATACGTGAGTTCTATCTGTTTTTACCGTTTTTAAAGAATCCCCAAATCTTCTTAAACGGTCACACATGTTTCTTCCCTGCGTTGACGATGAAGCCTTGTGATGATCAAAACAGCTCTGGCCTCTGAATTTTCTATTACAGTCAGAGCATAAAATTTCAACCACCTTCCCGCACGGAGGTTCTTGTTGACAGCAGGGACACTGGCCTCGACACCTATGCTCATCTTTACTGTTATATGGAATATGGCAACGCTCACAAAACTATCCCGAACAGAAAGCTGATGTAAGGCTGGTGATGACGTTAAAATTATGCTTGTGGTGAAGCAAATTTAACTTATACTTGGCATCGGGCCCTTCATACAACACATCTCGACCTTTTGAACCATACTTATACACTGTAATTTTACAGTCTTTAAGGTGCTGCTGAAACTGTTGTATTTGCTCAATACCTGCACCATTTTCTGGAATCTCAACACCAGCCTTCTTCATCAACTGAAACGCTTCCTTATCTTGCCTTTTACCAATATTTTGCCTTACTTGTTTCAAATATGGAACATTCATAACATAAGCAAGGGCAACAACGAGAGCTCTAACAAGGCACAGGTTGTCCTTGTTTTTTATTGAAACTATCCCATATCTTTTAGCACACTCCTCCTCGAAACTCATGTAGGGTGCGTGCTCTCGACCTGACCCTCTGTATGGCTGGAAGCTTGTGGCAATAATTTTGTAAGTATCGCCCTCTACGGCTTCCTTTTTGCTCTGGTACAGAGAGTCCAGCAGCTTCCACAAATCGTCGAATTTTAGACGCGACACTGGTTTAAATGCTATATGGAAGTCTGTGTCAAGATCGTCAGCGGTAAACGTAAACCCTACTTTACTTTCGGAGTCGAGGCTCCCGACTAAATGCTCATAAATCTCCCGAAGCCCCTGCTTGAGCCATTGTTCAGGGTCTTGCACGGTCTCACTGAAGGCATTTAGTTTGAATTCGACACACTGCTGTCTCAAGCGATAGCGTTGGTTGGTTTTAATAAAGTCTTTTATGATGGTAAACGCCATTCTTCACAAGAAAAAGTTTTACTAGTCTAAATACGTTTAAAAACCACACACAATAATTACCTGCACGTAACAAGCTCACAGATGCAATTTGAAACAGACTCGTCGTAACCTGCTTATATACCCCTGAAAAGTGAACGTATATTGACTTACTTTTGTTAAACGCGGTCATATACGTTCTCTTTTCTAAACAACCTTCACTTTCCCTTTATTACAATCAATATACGTTCGTTTTCCTTATTGCAATCGTAAATTATGTATGCAAATATATTCAATTAGAGGCCCGTCATTATTATAATTTAGTATTTAATGTAATATATATATATATATATATATATATATATATATATATATATATATATTCATTTGCATAGCTATTTTTCTCTAATATTGCAAGCGGCATGTATGCAAATAGGTACCAATTATCTTAATTAACAGTATGTAATATATTCGTTTAGAATGTACATAGCTGAAACTAGGTCATTGAAAGTACTGTTTAATCAAGCGAGAAACTTGCGTGGTTTTTTAGGTTTGCACAAGACCTGGCTTCACTTTTTTCTTTCGCAAGTGGTGGGCGTGGTGATCCTCTTTCTATATATAAGCTCCACACACACACCAGCTGAATAAACGTAAGCTCAGCACTAACAACAACATCAGCTATCTCCACGTCATCAGTATCATCATCTGCCTCTGTGTTAGCCCAGTTAAATCGCCAGGGCCTGTGTGAGGACTCTGTTGTGTTAAAAGCAAACAACTTGTTACTGAACACACCATATGTTGTTCACTGTGCCAAAAAAGTAAACACGCGAGTTAACTTTCTTGTTAACACACTTGACTTTTTAAAAGAATTTATTGATTATAGTTACATAAAATAGTTATGAATAATAATAAAAAATGATAAATATAAATTATGACAATTTAAAATAGACTCAAGCAATAACAATGTAGGAATGTCCGTCCGTGGTCTGGTAACTTCCATATATAGTCTCTGGTGGGGCGTGGACCGAGAGGCGGTTTCCACCTAAGTTGCAGTCTTGAAGGTGATCCTAGCAGGTGGCTGGTTGCTGAATTGAAGGTCTAGTTGTTTACCCATTTATGAATAGTCTATTCTTCTAATTGCGCTGCTTTTAATTAACCCATTCGTCAGCGACCTTGGGTGTTGAATCGGGATCTGTACTTCTTATATACATTGTATGAGTTGGCTATTGTTATCTCCTCCATCCTTTAGAGAACGAAGCCTATGGTTCGTTCCGAATAGTCATCGGGAATCCAGTAATTGGTTTGGAGTCAGCAGTTTTCGTTTTTGATTTCTGCCAGAAGTATTTTGAAGTTATTGTGATTATTGTTATTATTATCACCAGGTATAGTATAATTGTCCATACACTAGGGTGGTATATGGGCAAATAGATGGTTCCTGGAATTTTGCCATTGATGGATTGTAACTGGGATTTGATATTGTTCAAGTCGTGCAGTTGGACATTTTCTAATTTTAGTTCTGGTAATTTGTCTGGGAATATGGGTGCTTTATTTGTTACCAATTCGATGTTTGGGAGATTGAACGATTGTTGTGTTTCCGATGCCATTTGTACTGAACTAAATCTTTCGTTATTGATGATAAGTTGGCATTTGGGTTTCAAAGTCGCCAGTTTTGTTCCGCTGATTATTTTGGTTTCTTCATTTTCTTCGCAGCTAAGTTTGATTTTCGTTTCTTCGGGTGCCACTATTATGTATTGGGTATTGCCATATTTAGAGACTGTTGTTTTTGTTATTTTGACAAGTTCTTGCTTGCAATTGTTTATCGGTTTCTGGAAGTTGATCAGTTTAATTTCGCATGGGTTGTTTTCGTTAAGTGCTGTCGGGTTGTCATTTTCACAAAAGTATGTCTGGTCTTTTAGATTCCTACAATTTTCGTTTCTGTAAGCGTAGTGTTTGCTGCTAAGGATTAGGTACTTGGTTCTAGGGACAATCATTCTGAAGGTATATGGATTTTTAGGGACTGGTAATGCATACAATTGATAATAAATATAATCTGATTTGTCTACTAAGGGTATATCTATTTGGAATATAATTTTAAAATCAATTTGAACGGTTTTTATGTTAAATATTTTTTCGTAAAGTGAAATGTCGGATTTTGTTATTAATCTTGATTTTGAGATATGGTTTTCAATATTTTCTAATTCTTTTGATATAAATTTCGGTTTCAGTATTGACGTATGATACGTGTTCAATTTTGAAAAAGTAATTGCATTTTCTGTTGTTAATATCATGTTTAGTACATTATTTAACAAATAACTGATTTGAGTGAGTAATTCCAAATGTTTTACTCTATGAAAATTTGTTAGTTGGTCACTTTTTAGACTATCTATTGTATATTCCAAATCGTTTATTCTCGCTACTATGGCTTCTTGGTTATGGTTCAGGTTGTCTATTGTTTTATTGAACTCTGTTATAGCATCTATCATTAGGGATGTCTGTGAACTAAAAAGTTGATGTACTTGATTTTGATCTTTCCTCAAAATTTCAAGAGCTTTATATATTCTGTCGCCGTCATCTGCATCTAAGTTCCCAGTTATTGATTTGAATATCGATCCTAGTCCGTTTATTATACCTCTTTTGTTCCTAATCGTTCTTGAAAATATTCGACAAAATGTGTCATCAATATTGCTGATGGTGAAATTGATTGTTAAAATAAAATTTTTATATTCTAACTTGTATTCTGCATTCATTACGCTTATTATGTTGTCAAAGTAAGTTTTTAGTCTGTTAAAGTCGTCGTATAGTTGTCTTAGGTCATGTATATGAATCATTCTCCATTTATCGTTTTCTGAAAAGGCTTGTCCCAGTTTGCGTGGCAGTATGCCTGGATTGTCTGTTAGGTCTTCTAATTGTGGTTTTACTCTGGTGAAGAGGATGAACCTGCAAGGCGAAGATTGCGTAAATGGGTGATTGTCTGTTCGTCAGTTCTGTGATTTAGTATTATGGCTTTATTATGTTCAATCAGGGAAATTATTGAATAAGGTCCAGTAAAAGGGTTTTTGTGTTTTTTGTGAAATCCTGGAGGAATCTTTTTGTATACTATGTCTCCTTCTTTAAAAGGTTGGTTAGCATTTTTATTCGTCCGTTGTAACGTTTTGTATTTTGAGTTTTCGATTCGGTCTTGAATGACTTCGTATATAATTTTCATTAAGTCTTTATGTCTCGTGTTATATTCTTGGGTGATAATTACTTCTGGGTCATAATTAAATAATTCAGGTGTATATCCGAATATTAGCTCAAAAGGTGGTTTTAAGGTTTGCGAGTGTATGGAGGAGTTATATGCGAAAATACAATAAGGCGTTAAGTCAATTGGTTTCATTTCTTTAAATTTTGTTTTAAATAATCTATAGTGCTCAATTATCGTACTGTGAAATCTTTCTATCGGTCCGTTTGACATCGGATTTTGCGATGTTGTCACATGTAACTCAATTTGGTAAGCTTTTAATAGCTCTTTTATTAATATATTTGAGAATTCAGTCCCTGCGTCCGAAATTATTGTTTTACAGCTTCCGTATTGGGAAAAGTATTTAATTAAGTTCTTGGAGATTTCTGTTGCATTTTTACTTTTTATCGGAAATGCTTGCACGAATTTACTAAAGGGGTCGAATACTGTTAGAAATTGAGACGTTTCAATTTGGAAGGTGTCTAGGTGTAAGATTTCTAAAGGCCTAGATGGTGTGGGTGTGTGTTCTAGTGAAATTTGCGCCGGATTTCTGTTGTATTTACATGTTTTACATAACTCGCAACTTTTTATAAACTCTTCTATTTTTCGTTTTAAATTCGGAAAATAGTATTTGCGTTTCATTCGTAAATAGGTCTCATCAGCGCCTCGATGATTACTCTTTCCCTCGTGAAATAGAACTATTTTCTCTAGGAGTTCTTCTTCGCTATTTATTTCTTCTCTAGTTTCTAAACATCTATAAAATTTAGGTGAGTCTACGTTATTAAATTTTTGATTAATTGCCGAACTTACCATTTCATAATCTCGTTCATTTACAAATAGACAGTAATATTTTCTCTGTGGTAGGCAATATTCTTTGATAAATTGTTCTATTTGATTTGGCTCGTTTAAATTGAATGTGGCGTGAATAAAATTCCTTTTGTCCTTTCTGAGTGATAAAATCTCCGGGGTATCAGCATTTTTAAAGAATATCTGGTTTGTTTTACTGTTGATTATTTCTTCTTCTAAGATTGGCATGCCCGGCGCGGAATAAGAATCTGCGTTGGAATTTCTTGTTTCTCCGTCGCTTATGGTTATAACGTCGTCATTTTCGTCTACATTGTTTATCATTGATTGGTTATCTACATCTAAGGGGTTTATCTCTACTCTCGAAAGTGCGTCCGCTGCATTATTTAATTTACCTTTTTTATATTCTATTTTGAAATCGTACTCTTCTAGTTTGAGTCTCCACCTTAATAATTTTGAGTTAGGTTGTTTCAGGGAAAATAGCCATTTTAATGGTTTATGGTCTGTATATATTGTGAATTTCCTGCCGTATAGATAGGGTCTAAAGTAGTTTGTGGCCCATACTATGGCCAGTAGTTCCTTTTCTATTGTGCTGTATCTAGATTCTGTTTCATTTAACGTTCGGCTTGCGTAAGCTATTGGTTGGTCTGATTTCGGATCTCCTTGGCTTAAAATCCCTGCGATTGCCACGTTTGATGCATCTGTTGTTAAAATGAACTCCTTTGAAAAATCTGGAGGTATTAATACTGGTGAATTCATCAATATGTCTTTACATGTATTAAAGGCATTTATGTATTCTCCGTCGTTAATGTCGATTGTTACGTTTTTCTTTAAACATTTAGTTAGTGGTTTTGTGACATGCGCAAAGTTTTCTATAAATTTCCTGTAGTAGCCTATAAGTCCTAGGAATGATTTAATTTCTTTTGGTGTCTTGGGTATTGGGAATTTTCTTATGGCGTCTAGTTTCTTTGGATTAGGCTTGATGCCTTCTGGCGTCACTATATGCCCGAGGAATTCCGCTTCTTTTTGCAGAAAGTCGCTTTTGTCTAGCTGTATTTTCAGATTACTTTGTCTAAATCGTTCGAATACTAATCTTAATTTTTCGATATGTTCTTGTAATGATGTTGAGAATACTATCACATCATCCATGTACACTAAGCATGTTTTTCCTATTAAACCGTTTAAAACGTGTTGCATCAGTCGGGTAAATGTAGCAGGCGCCCCTGAAAGCCCGAACGGCATCCTGAGGTGCTCATAATGGCCTGTATCAGTGCTAAACGCCGTTTTTTCAATGTCATTTGGGTCCATTTCTATCTGGTGGTAGCCCGAAATTAAGTCTATGGTCGAAAAATATTGTGCACGCCCGAGTTTATCCAGTATCTCTTCGATTTTTGGTATAGGGTGTCTATCAGGTATAGTCTTCTCATTTAACTTGCGGTAATCCACGACGATCCGCCATTTTTGTTTGCCGCTGGCATCTGCTTTTTTTGGGATCACCCATATTGGACTATTATAAGCGCTATGACTGTTCCTAATTATCCTTTGATTTAGCATTTCGTTAATTTGTTTGTCTACTTCTGGTTTGTGAATATATGGGTATCTATATAGTTTGGCGTTTATTGGTATATCGTCTTTTAGTCTAATTTTGTGTTTAATGACGTTTGTATGCGTCAGTGGTTCATTTTCTTTTGCAAAAATATCTTGAAATTCTGTACATAAATCAATTAAAATTTCTTTCTCCTGGTTATTTAAGTGATTTATCCTAATTTGATTTGTAATATTTTTTTGTACACTCCCCGTATAATTATTATTATAATTCTGGTGATAGTAAGAATTATTTGATATCATATTCGCTTTATTTTCAATTTGATCCGTTATATCTTTTTGTATCGTCCTCGTATCACTCACATTTTTATTTCGACGATATTCATATGTGTTTAATGAAACTTGATCCCGTTTACCTTTATTGTGGGTAAACATTTCTCCTAGGTCATTTGTTACTTGTTGTAACCTTCCATCGTCATCATTTAATGGCTGATTACGCTTTCCTAGTTCGAGTTCAAGTGCAATAATGCTTCTGTCTATTGTATTACTTACGTTAAGGTGATTCATTTCATCATTTGCTTTGATGAGCCTACTTATCCGATTGTTATTGCTACTACTATTACTACCCATCTTATCTTCATGATCCCTTGTATGAGGGAAGTTTATCTTAATGCTTCGATTTTTTAAATTGAGTCTCTGGTTTTTAAAATCAATGTTCGCTTGATTTTTTATCAAAAAGTCAATTCCAATAAGAGCTACGAAATTTTTGTTAAATTCAAATAGGCAAAACTCTTGCTCACTGTCCGTTAGTGAGTTTAAAATTATTCTGGCTCGATTATTGTGGCTGGAATAACCATGAGCACTTTTAATTAAAAACGGGTGATTGTAAATCTTATTATAAAAGTTGTTATATGCTATGGACGGGTTTAAAAGGCTCTTAGTACTACCGGAGTCGAGCAGTATTTTTCCGGGTAGTTCTTTTATTATTACGTAGGGTAATTGGGATATTGTGTTAAAATTATTAATATCTATTACGGTTCTGTTTTTGAGCTCCCTGCTATCGGAAAATTTTGATGCTGTGCATCGTATAATTCAGAGGGTGATTGTTCATTATATGTTACGTCATAATTTAATTCTTCTGGTAAGAAATGTTGTCTTCTTTCTAATTCATTGAAAGGAAAAGAATTATTCGTTTCGTTATAGTTTATTTCTTCTGGTATGAAATTTTGTCTTTTTTGAAAATTGTTGGAAGGAAAATTGTTTCGTCTATTTTGTGAGGGTTGTTGTCGGCTGAAATTAGTATGTCTCGTGTTGTTACTGCCGACATCCATAGCCTGTGGATATCTTCTAGTATTGTCATTAGGGTTTTACGTCGGTCTTCTCATTGAGAATTGATTTGAAGGGTTCCCCTGAAATTGTGGGTGAGACATTTGGGGTCTGTTTGAATTATAGTTAAAAGGTGCACGATAATTTTGTTGTTGGAAGGGTTTTTGAAATTGAATATTGTTAAAATTTGGGGTATTTCTTTGGAAAACTGGTTTTTGTTGTTTGTCGTGCTTGTTATTGTTATTATTGTTGAAATTTGACCGTTGTAATAATCTGTCCCTATATTCATAATTTTCCTCTGAAAATATAAATTTTAAAGCTTGTTCTATGCTGTCCGGTCGAGTGGATCTGACCACCATACCGAGGGGGTTTTTTAATCCACCGATAAACGCTTTCAGTGTCTGTTGTCTGTACATGTTTTGTTTTAATCCTAAAATTCCCTCGTTACGTTCATTAGATATTAAATTAGAGATGAGTAATTGTTCAATGTGTCTGCAACGATTACTGAACGCTAAGGCATCCTCGTTATGTCTCTGTTTCAGTGTCAATAATTCGCCTAGTAAGCTGATTTCATCTCGCTGGTCTGTAAAGTTCTCAACAATTGCCCGTCTTAAGTCTACCCACGTGTTTATAATTTTAGTGTTAATAATTAACCTGGCTTGTGCAATTAGTTTCGTTTGAATATAATTTAATAGGAAATGGTTAAGATATAAATTTGGATTATCTGCATCATAGAATTGGTTCATTACTAGATCACAAGCTTTAAAGAAGTTCCCTACATTTTCAGGTTGTCCGTTAAATTCGGGGATTGCTTTAAGGTAAAACTCTTGGAATTGATTTGCCATATTTAAATTGTTTCTAGAATTATTTATATCGGGTTGTTCTACAATATCAATTTCGCCAATACTAATATTTCTTAATCTATATTCCAAATGTTCTAAATTATCAATATCGCTATCAGACATATAATATTATCAATATATGAGGAAATACAGTATATATATATAGGAAATAAAGGAAGCAAACAACTTACAGAATCGATGCTATTGCTGCTGTCTTCATGACGTCTCTCTTGATCGGTTCTTTGGCTGTTAAGCGTTGAAACGCAAAGAATCAATATACTTTTGGTTCTTCAGCACTATCCGTTGCGACTGCGCCAGTTAACTTTCTTGTTAACACACTTGACTTTTTAAAAGAATTTATTGATTATAGTTACATAAAATACTTATGAATAATAATAAAAAATGATAAATATAAATTATGACAATTTAAAAGAGACTCAAGCAATAACAATGTAGGAATGTCCGTCCGTGGTCTGGTAACTTCCATATATAGTCTCTGGTGGGGCGTGGACCGAGAGGCGGTTTCCACCTAAGTTGCAGTCTTGAAGGTGATCCTAGCAGGTGGCTGGTTGCTGAATTGAAGGTCTAGTTGTTTACCCATTTATGAATAGTCTATTCTTCTAATTGCGCTGCTTTTAATTAACCCATTCGTCAGCGACCTTGGGTGTTGAATCGGGATCTGTACTTCTTATATACATTGTATGAGTTGGCTATTGTTATCTCGCGCTTTGGACAGCGACTTCTAGTCAAATTAGACACAGGTGTTGTATTTATGCCTGGGAGAATCACCCCAACCGATGAGCGCTTCGAATTGTTAAATTCAGGTAGAGTTCAGCCCACTTACGAGGGGAAGTCAAAAGCTGACACAGGTATTTATGTCAATCTGTTTCGTTTTACTGAACATTAATAAAAATTCCTCTCACACTAAACAATGATGGGCTTATGCGGGAGGTATTTCTCTTGTGTGTAAGCTGCTGCTCTCCATAGACCCAAAGAACTTGTGAACACCACCATCATCATCAAAGTGTTTAGCTTAAGATTTTTGTAAGTCTATACCCAAACAATTTTCATTAGTTTAGATTAAAGATTTTTGTAACTGTTGTTGTACTTTTTTCTTCTAATATGTCTGTGCCTACATATATTTTAATGGGTTTATATTAAGAGTTTGTAACTGTTATTATTGTTATGGTAATTTTGTCGAATGTATTGAATACCTTTTAAATTTTTGTACGTCTGCACCTACATACATTTTTAATGTATTATGACTTTTGTAACTGTTATTGTCGAATGTATTGAATTACTGAAAAACCCATGTACAAACCACTTAGCTCAGAGATATATATTTACAAATAAATCCTGGTTCTAACTTGTGTTTTTTTCTAAAACAAAACGTAGAAACCTATGTGTGTAGAGTACATATAATAATTTCATGTCCTCTGCACATGCGCAGACGCCTTTTCTCCTGAATTCCCAGACAAACTGAGTAACATAGCAACCATACAACAAACATATGAGTTGCTGCCTAACCTTAGCTAACAAATAAACATTCAACATATCAACACGTTCTAAACTCATAACAAACAAGCGTGTGTGTGTAGACTTAACCTAAGAAAACCATTCAGTTAAGGGGAGGCCTATACGTCACAGAGCCAACACATGCTTGATATTATATGTCAACAAACATAGCCTAACATACAAGACTTAACCTAAAACATTCAGCATGAGGGAATCCTAACCTCACATTCACATGAGCTTATATGTCAAACATAACCACAAATTTCCATATGGTAAATCCATAACAAACAAGTATGTGTACAGACATTCGGTATATACAACACGTGGTGAGAGTGCTGCATGGCAACCAAACACGTGCTGAAATTAACCAAAGAACACCGTTGACTAGTGAGAATCGGAGTCCTATACGTCACAGCGACAACACATGCTTGATCTTATATGTCGACAAACATAGCCTAACATACAAGACTTAACCTAAAACATTCAGCATCAGGGAATCCTAACCTCACATTCACATGAGCTTATATATCTCAAACATAACCACAAATTTCCATATGGTAAGCCTATACCAAACAAGTATGTGTACAGACATTCGGTATAACATACAAGACTTAACCTATAACATTCAGCATGAGGGAATGCTAACATCACATTCACATGAGCTTATATGTCAAACATAACCACAAATTTCCATATGGTAAGCTCACAAGTATGTGTACAGACATTCGGTATATACAACACGTGGTGAGAGTGTTGCATGGCAACCAAACACGTGCTGAACTTAACCAAAGAACACAATCACCTAGAATGAGTCCTATACGTCACAGAGGCAACACATGTGGTTACAGACTTATATCATTCTCGGGTAGCGGGCAGCAGGCATAACCTAACCAACACACGTGTTTAGACCTATAACATTCGACATATACAACACATTGTGAGAGTGTCACCTGTCACCCTAATTTATACATGTTGACACCACCTTTGTTTTGTTTTGTAAACTGTATTTGTTTTCACATAAGACTTGACTAATAAACCACATGTGTTTATATCTATTTGTATTAGCAAACACGTCTGCGCTACATGTGAGAACCAACACGTGGTGAGCTTAACCTAAGAGCACACAACAACAAACATGTGCTTTGCTTAACCTAAGAGCACACGTCAAATTAACACGTGGTGCGCTCCTAACAAACAAACCTTCGGCTGTCGGGCATCCGACATAACCCAGCAAACAACACATGTGGCTTCTGTCTTCCACTCTCGGCACGCGGGTAGCAGCCATCTGTTCAACACGTGTGTATAACCACATGGCGGCAACTTGAGACCTGACAGCAGCAGCAGCCATCTTGGAACATGTGAACTGACAGGTTACCCGCAACCAGATGGCCGGTTGCTGTAGCGGACATCTTGGAACCTGACAGTGGCGGCCATCCTGGAACATGTGAGATTTGACAGCTGGCTCCCGCCATCTTAGTGACATGTGACGTCAGCTGCCAGGTTACCCGCCACGCGCTGACAGCTGACAGCTTACCCCCACTCCTCGAACATGTGACGTCAGCTGTCAGCTGTCATGTCACGCGCAAGTGCAGACGCCGTCACCTGTGACATCACGCGCATGCGTAGACGCCATCTTGGAAAGTGGAGGGGGTCAGCCAGGGTGTTCGGATGTCTACTGGCAGAATATAAAGAAAACAGGCCGTACATAAACGAGAATAGAAGTTTCAAAATGAGGGCATGGATAAAAATGTTGAAAGAAAAATTATAACGGCAGAAACACTGAATAAACTGTGCTAGAAGAGGTCGCGAGTTAACTTTCTTGTTAACACACTTGAATTTTTAAAAGAATTTATTGTTACATATAATACTTATGAATAATAATAAAAAATGATAAATAAAATTATGACAAATTAAAAGAGACTCAAGCAGTAACAATGTAGGAATGTCCGTCCGTGGTTTGATAACTTCCATATATAGTCTCTGGTGGGGCGTGGACCGAGAGGCGGTTTCCACCTAGGTTGCAGTCTTGAAGGTGATCCTGGCAGGTGGCTGATTTGAAGGTCTAGTTGTTTACCCATCTATGAATAGTCTATTCTTCTAATTGCGCTGCTATTAATTAACCCATTCGTCAGCGACCTTGGGTGTTGAATCTGGATCCGTGCTTCTTATATACATTGTATGAGTCGGCTATTGTTATCTCCTCCATCCTTTAGATAACGAAGCCTATGGTTCGTTCCGAATAGTCATCGGGAATCCAGTAATTGGTTTGGAGTCAGCAGTTTTCGTTTTTGATTTCTGCCAGATGTATCTTGAAGTTATTGTGATAATTGTTATTATTATCACAATGTATAATATAATTGTCCATACACTAGGGTGGTATATGGGCAAATCGATGGTTCCTGGAATTCTGGGATTTGATATTATTCCAGTCGTGCAGTTGGACATTTTCTAATTTTAGTTCTGGTAATTTGTCTGGGAATATGGGTGCTTTATTTGTTATCAATTCGATGTTTGGGAGATTGAATGATTGTTGTGTTTCCGATGCCATTTGTACTGAACTGAATTTTTCGTTATTGATGATAAGTTGGTATTTGGGTTTCAGAGTCGCCAGTTTTGTTCCGCTGATTATTTTGGTTTCTTCATTTTCTTCGCAGCTAAGTTTGATTTTCGTTTCTTCTGGTGCCACTATTATGTATTGTGTATTGCCATATTTAGAGACTGTTGTTTTTGTTATTTTGACAAGTTCTTGCTTGCAATTGTTTATCGGTTTCTGGAAGTTGATCAGTTTAATTTCGCATGGGTTGTTTTCGTTAAGTGCTGTCGGGTTGTCATTTTCACAAAAGTATGTTTGGTCAGTAGGTATAGATGGTTCCTTCTGGAACCACCACCCACCACCCGGGTGGTGGAAGGTGGTGGAGCCACTGACCTGACTCAACCGTCCCCGACCTAACCCGAGCACAGGGTGGCGGAGCCACTGACCGGACCCGACCGCCCCCGACCTAACCCGAGTAGTTCCGCCACCTGACACCGAACCTAACCCGAATATCTCCACCACCTGACGTCGTATTTAACCCGAAGATTTAGCGAACTAACCTGAGATGACGTAATCAAATTCAAAAGCCAGCTAACCTGTATTATGCAAACGAGGAACCACCATTTAAAATGAAGTGTGTAATAAGAATTTAATTATTAGCAATAAAATATAAACCACTTGCCAAAGACACCTAACCTGAGAAGTATATCAAAATAAGTAATACGTAATAAATATAAACCACCTATTAAAGACACAGAACCTGAGGATTACATCAAGATAATTAATATAAAACACTGGCATGAAAAAAATTAACTCGATCGAATTAAATAAAAGCGAAATAAAACGTTATGATTTTATTCCAAACGCCTAAATATTACATCAGCTGATTAACCGTTATCACAAGTCTTTCCGGTTTAGTTGAGTGACCAGCTAATAACAGTTTAAATCATCAGCTGGGTGCGGTCATGACAATTAAAAAATTAACTCGATCGAATTAAATCACATGCAAACAAAACGTTATGTTTTTATTTCAATCGTTTAAATATTACACCAGCTGAGTAACCGTTTCATTATCGTCGGCTTCCGGCTGATATGATAGGTGAATGCCCAGATTATATGACGGCTTTAGTTTAAATAGAGAATCGGTAGCGAATTTTTATATAAATTATTTGGTGCAAATTATTTTATTATAAAATTGAAATATATGTTTTTGCTATATAGTTTTTATATCGTAAACCCACCAAATTTGTTTCTTAGACAACGGTTTAAGGTTAGAAATAAAACATTCGATTGTAATACAATTAATTTATTAGGAGTAATAAGATTTACATACAAAATATTACATAATGACTCTTACAATACCAGTTAGAGGTTTATATTCAAATACACAATCATGAATAATTAAACAGTAAGCTCTAGTTCTCGGAGCAAAATTGTCTTTACTCATAAACTCCACTTTGATGTCGACTGTTGAAGACTTGATTGATTCATTCTGGTGTTGACAAGCGATTACAAATAGAGCTCGATCTTTAAACTCATCATAATTGAAAAGAGGCTCCGACATGTTTTTATAGTAAAAACTTTTTTGAAAATCTGTATACATCTGGTAGGCTTCAACATATTTTGATTTTTCGAAATCCATATTCATAGCTTCATAAGGGTAGCATTCTGAATTTAGGAACACTCGTAGATCTACCATACCAATATTATCAAAGTCGCCTTTTTTGCCTATGTTATCTTTCCGATCTGTTTGAAATGCTATAATCACATATCTAGGTCTTTCTAAGTTGGTTGCAGTTTTAACAGACCACACATCTTTATTAATATCTGAGAGCTGGCAGCTCATATATATCCCATTTCCGATATGCGAGAAATATAGATGTGTCTTTTGCTATTTTATCCATCAGTTCCAACTTCATTTGATCGTTTGGAAATACATGTTTTGCTTTTAAAAAGATGTTGGTTACAGTTATCTTAGATCTTGCTGTACCAGTACTGTAGTAACTGTTGGCATCATTTCGAGCTCTCGTAAATCTGAAACTATGTTTACCACAGAGAACTCCTTTAAAGTGATGAAAGAAACTGAAGAGGAACCAAAGAGGTAGGAGGAAGTGAAACTTGTTATCGTTTAAGGTGATGTGATCTGATGATACATTCAACCCAGCATTGCTAAGAGATTTTGCTTCATTCTTACTAAACGAAAGCAGAGTTTTGATGTTTGTTGTGGTGTATGGATCTCGTACTCGCTCCACTTCCTTGTTATTTAATTCATAGATCATTGATTCAAACAGAGCTACTCCTCCGTTATTTGACATGTGGCAGACACCAGTAGCATTTTGTACTGCTAGAGGTTCCAGAGCACCTTCTATTATTAGAGCTGACTCTGCTAGACATACGAATGCCATTCGCTGATTGATGTTTATTTCAACTTCATCGCTGTTACCAAACGATTTAGTTGATGAATAGTAAGACCTAAGTTCTTCTCGATCAATGGAGTCGTCAAACTTGGGGTCTTTGAATATTTCTAGTTTTGATGACATGATAACCAAGACTTTTAAGGAATTCAATATTATCGGAACGAAGTGTATGCTTCAAAGGAGCTGACTGTACTAAATTTGTTTTGGTAGATTCGCTTGCTTTTATATCTTTAAAGACTAGCATTCTAGGCAATCTTTTTAAGCTCTAAGCGAACAGAGACCTCTTCACCTTGAAAGTTTACAGGAACTGAATCTTGATCCACGATGTCGATGCTTATATTTGAAATCTCTCGTTTGTTTACTGGTAAATAAATTAGATTCTTAGGTTCTATATCGATTGCATAACCATGATCGACCATCGGTGCAAACTCATATAACGTATGTGAAGGTTTTCCATTATAGTAAGAACCAGACACAATATTAGTTTCTATACGAATCTGTTTAATATCCACTATTTCAACAGGTAAATCAGATTCATGGAAGACACCTGGTTGAAGAACTTGCTTGAAAATCCCAGCATTCGCCCAATCGAATCATCAGATTCAAAACTGATACTTGTGAAACACTTTATTTCACACCTAATGGTGTTGGGATTAGATCTTAGAATCAAAGCTAGCTGCTTTTGTTCACGTGTTGCTGTAGCACCAACAAGTTCATTTTGAAGCAAGTTTTCCAAATGTGATATTTCATATGCACCAGTAGGTATCGTGATGATTCTCCAAGCAGCTCCTTCTTTTACATAAAATTTATTTTTACCTTTATATATGTTAGGTATGTTGTTGTATGTGCGAAAGCCTATCAAAGCAACTGCATAACTACCACCTGGATCCAATTCAATTGGAGGATCGTAGTCTGTTGACAGATGACAACTGCGATCTTTCAACGTGAAGGTTTGCGACATGACTGAAACACAGATACTACTGTTTAAGGCTTTTATTTAAAAATTTTAAACATAAGTGACCACAATTATAAGTATTATATTTCTGATACACATCATGATTGTACATTAGAGTAGAGTCTTTAAGGTAACGCTGCAACTCAACTGGTGGCTTCAAGTTTCCATATGAGTCAAAGTACACGGCTGTGTCACCACGTTTCTTAACTGCAACCCAATGACTGCCAGGTTCCTCGTTTGTTTGCAAATTCATGATAAGTGATTCATTCTTGCGTGGACCATTCGATGGTAAAGTATCTCGCATGTAAACACCTCTAAAATATGGAATTTTCATTTTACCAGCAAATTTCATAAGATCTTCATTTGTTAGAGGTCTTGCTGATAAACATCTTACTCGTTTTTTGGTTTCTGCAAATACAACCCATAACCGCTACGCTGCTTCTTCAGATATAATCCTTTACCGAGTCTCTTATACTTTGGTTTTAATTTCAAACCATTACCTCTCTTACCCATAGCAATAGCCTCCATCGTTTTGTTATGACGTTCTTCTTCCTCTAGTTTTTGTTTGTCTGATTTGGCATCGTTAACTGCTTTAGCAATGCCTGCAGCACCGCCACCCAGAGCACCTAGCGCTGACAGGCCACCAAAAATTAAAGGTAGTAGTGGAAGGAAGCCTCCGCTTTTAGGTATTGGAATAACTCGCGGTTTCAGCACATTCTTACGCCCACCAATCTGTTTAACAATTGCGTGAGCGATATCAAACACAGCATTCTCTGATGGAATAAGGTTTCTGTCTTTTAGAACTTCTCCAATCAGACTAAGAATGTTTTTAAAGGGAACTTTTTTCTTCGGTTTTGAGTTGATTACATCAAGACCCATACCAAGCTTTCTTTTAACTTTCATGGTGTTTGTAACACTCCAAGCGGCTAACTTTTCCCCAAAACTAGCGTCCTTTGACTTGACTCTTTCCCAAGCTCCATTCTCCAACACTTCGTCGGCTCGATGCCTATCACTTAACTGTTTTGATTGCGAGTAAGCGATGTCGTGGTCTCGACAAGCACGATCTAAAGATTGATACCTTGATCACCTCTAGCAAGACGTTCTTTAAGTTTAGTACCCGGGCCACAAAACTGATAACCAGGAACGTGCAGCTCAACAGGTAGCTTGTTAATAGCTGTGTTTACAAGATCTTCACCCTGTGACACCAACATTGATACTAACTGTGTGATCCGCTTACATGTCTATATTTATATACATACTCGAAAAATATAGTTTAGTTCCAGTCAAGATGCGCACCATCAAACACGCTTCTGTCTTACCTATTACAAATATAGACGATGTTGTTGATACAGCAGAACAACAACTAAGGCATGGTCCTCTCTTCCCAAACACAGTTAGATGTATCATATGTGGTCCTAGTGGGTGTGGTAAAACAAATGTTATGTTAAGTTTATTGTTTGAACCGAACGGCTTAAAGTTTGATAACGTGTATGTGTATTCAAAGTCTCTGTATCAACCTAAATATAAGATGTTACAAAGGGTGTTGGATGCTACAAAAAGTGTTGGTTATTATCCATATAGTTAAAACGATGAAACATTAGATCCAGCAGAAGCCCAGGACAACTCGGTGTTTATATTCGATGATTGGCTTGTGACAAACAAGATAAAATGAGAGCATACTTTAGTATGGGGAGACATAAGAATATTGATTCATTCTATCTCTGTCAAACATATACTCGAATACCCAAACATCTGATACGTGATAACGCCAACGTTTTGATTCTCTTTAAACAAGATGAAACGAACTTAAAACACATCTATGACGACCATGTGACCACTGATATGGACTTTAAACAATTTAAAAATATATGTTGTCAATGCTGGAAAGGTAATAAGTATGGTGTGTTGGTGATTGTAAAAGAAAATGATGTAGACAAAGGTAGATATAGAAAAGGATTCGATAGCTATATAGTAATCTAATTGGCTAAAACTCTCTAAGAGGGCAGACAACTGTTAGACAGCTGTCTAACAGGATAGCTGTTAGACAGGACAGCTGTTAGACAGCTGTCTAACAAGACAGCTGTCTAACAAGACAGCTGTTAGACAGCTGTCTAGCAGAACAGCTGTTTACCAGTTGTCGTGATAGATACCTAACACTAGATAGGTAGACATGCATCCACTTCAAAGCTAGTACACCTTAAACCACCAAACAGTTTGTATCTCTTAGCACGATCAACTAACAAGTGGCTTACATCAGGTTGACAGGTTGTTTGAAACAAATAACTTTAGCAAGATGGAGGTGATGAGTAACCAAGAGAGAAAAATTAAGAAAAAGATTTTACAACTTGCTGAAAACATTCGAAAAAAACATTTAATCCTTAAGCTTGGTAGAGCTGAGAATGACGAAGCCCTGCAGCGTTTATATAAACCACTTGTTGACCCACTGAGTGAAATATCTAAAAATACATCAACGCTTAAACTGCAGTCACCAGCTGAACAAATCAAAGAAGAAGCGGTACCAGAAAAGAAACCCAAAGTTGAGTTCCTTAAAGACCATGAAGTTTTTGAAGCTGAACCAGGGGAGGAGACAAGTTCCGATGAGGATATCCCAACATTTGAAGAACTTGAGGCAGATCTACAATCTATCACAAACAAGCCGGCATATCAAGAATTTTTGGAGCAATATCCTGAACGAGTTCGGTATTATGTAGACAAGTATTTTACTGAACCACCGAGACTTGCTACCATTGATCAAGCGTATGGTGCTCGCTACGCTAAAGATACTGGTAGCTGGAGTCTTGGCAACAAACACTTGGACTTTACTGATACTGACATTCGACTAGGTCAAAGGAGATATCCTCAAACACAAGGTCTGCTGGAATTGATATTTATGAAAACACCTAGGGGGTATACTTATGACGATCTTCAACACTATAGAGATATTCTAGAAGCAACTAGTGTTCATAAAATGAACTACGATCCCAACGCACGAACCAAGGGTTGCTCCTCGGAAAAGTATCTTACTCTAATAAAACCAGTTATAAACCCACGAGGGCGAAGATCCTCAAGTCCTCAAGGTTTTGGTTACGACATACGTCTTAACGAAGAACCTAGAGCTCAGAACGTCAGTGATAGAAAAATCAGCACTAACAACTATATGATGCAAAATAACAAACAGAGTATGTGTATTGGGATGACATAAATGAGTTGGTTGATAGACATAGACTTTTAGTAGCTTCCCAAGCTGCTGGTAATAATGCTCATAACAATGAAATTCAGTCAATCATTGAAGAACTGAAGGAGGTTGGTGTTATCGCCTAGTATACCTACATATATCACAGACATACCTACCTTAGTGCTTAGTATAAAAATGTCTATCGATAAGTTCGGACGTTCCCAATCCAATAAAGGTTCTAAGTTTAAAATTATTGAAAGAGAGATTTTCCCAAGAACTGCTAGTGGTGATTTTGATTTGCAAAGCCATAGATTGTGTAACATCGCTGATCTAGTCGATGCAACAGATGGTGTATATAAAAAATTTGTTGATGTATGGATAGACGACTATCAGAAGAACAAAGATGAGGTAAAACAAAGAATCATTGCCATACTACTTGAAGCTGTACACAAACCTGAGTTGGAAGATTTAAAAAACGAATTTGAAAATAAATTGAAAATTTTAGCTAAGAACATAACTGCTCAAGTTTTAAAAGATATTGATGTGTTAAAGAATAAGAAGCTAAAGAATAACCTGGGAGAAATAGACGGTAAACTAAAAGATTTACATAAGTGGATACTTTTAAATCCAACATTACCATGAAGCGCAAAACTGTTGAACCATCTGATGCTAAAAAACAAATAATTAATGAGTTGTACATGCCAGCAAGAATCAATTTTAAACGTAGACGTACAATAATAAAAGGTTTGAACGACTTGTGGCAGATAGATTTAGCTGAATTTACAGACTATTACAAAGAAAACTCTGGTTACAAGTATATTCTAGTGGTTATTAATTGTTTTTCAAAGTATGTGTGGACTCGCCCTCTCAAATCTAGAAATGCTGAAGAGGTGACTAAAGCTATGGCTGATATTTTAGCTAATAGTACGGCACCCTCTAACATCCAGTCTGATCTTGGCCGCGAGTTCTATAACTTTAAATTTAACGCCTTAATGAAAAAATATAACATCAATCACTACAGCACTTATAGTGTGAAGAAGGCTGCAATGGTGGAAAGAGTCATACGTACCTTGAAAGAGAAGATCTATAAAAATTTCAACTTGTTTGGTTCCTACAAGTGGATTAATACACTACCTAACGTCACTGCTGCTTACAACGCTACTGTTCATCGAACAACTGGTGTAAAACCTCAAGATGTTAACAAGAAAAATGAAGAAGCTATTCTGAAACAAGTTTACTCAAATCTCAAAGTGTTTAACAAAAATAAATTTAAAGTGGGCGATGTTGTACGTATAAGTAAAGCAAAAGCTCAATTTGAAAAGGGGTATACACCTCGCTGGTCAACAAAATTATTCAAGATTGTTAGTATTCATTTCACAAATCCAGTAACATATTTTCTTGAAGATATGCAGGGGACACCAATCAGTGGAGGGTTTTACGAGGAAGAACTACAAACGACTAAACAAACAGACATATATCTGGTTGAACGTATCTTGAGGAAGAAAGGCAAGCAGCTTTATGTAAAATGGCTGGGTTTTGATAAATCTCATAATTCTTGGATAAATTCAGATGATGTTAAATAAGCTTATATATTTAATGTATTAATGTACTTAGAATAAAATAAAAGTCTTTGTTAAAAATAATGATATTTTATTTTTTCATCTGGTTACATACAATTAAGCTAAGTGAACAATTACAATTTATGTCGTAAATCAATAATATCCTGAATAAACTTCTCCTGCGGTACATCTGCTATATGTAGATCGTTTCTCTTTGCTTTGAGGTATTCGACTTCGGCCTTTATTCTGTTAAAGAGATTTACAGAATTTTGATCATACAACATGTTTAAAACTACTTCGGAATCAGGGTGTTTATTTTTAAAGTTCTTGACAGCTCTTTTAAAACTTTTCTTCTGAGTCCTTACAGCATGATATGGATAGGTAGCATCCTTCTCATTTCTTTAAAGTAAACCAAAAACACAAAGTTTTCCAGGGTTGCTTGGTTTTGGAGATATATCTTCAAGATGTTCTGTGATTTTAGCGTTTGTTTCTCGCATGTGCTGCACTTCATCATCTATCTCCATTAATTTCACTTCAATTTCTTTAAGGTTATCGTTGTATTTTTTATTAAATTCACTTACAAAAAATCAAAAATAATTTGGTTGCACTTTTCATAGAAACGATTAGATATCCAACAAGCCAAATTTAATATTAAATCTTTACAGACATATGTACCAGATATCAAGTTATTTTCAGCTTGTCTTCCACCAAAGTCCACCAAGTATGTAGCGGTTGTAGGTGTTAGTTGAGATGTTGCTTCCGGCACATCTAGGGGGCCAGTATTCCGGCTCCCTGGAGATGACTCTAAGTGGACTCCTTCGGTTGAAATATTTAGGGTATCGGTATTCTGGCTACCTAAATGTTTCTTCAGCTGACCGTTGTAATAGGCAATCAACTCTTTAGTTTTCTTATTTTCCAGCCAATGTCTGAATCTTTTCTCACCATTTTTACATAGTTTAGTTGCATTAAAATAACCAGTGTTCTTATCGATAATTAGTTGAAAGTCTCCAAATAAACCATACCAGAAGATGTCTTTAATTTGCTGGTAGCACACATCACTAATGTAGCCATTTTAAACACACTACTAAACACTTAGATACTCAAGAGCACGTCTTACCTCTACGACAACTAAATTTTGAATGAGTTTGACAGTGTGTAGTGAACAATTTATAGATGTTGATGCCACTACGGCTTGAAGCTGTATTTATTAATATTTATTTCCAACCACATTAGCTGTTCCAACATCCATCCGCTTTTAGTTTCTGCAAACTCCAAAGCTTTTGTGTAAATTTCACATACTTTTGATTTATGAATTTCACTACGTAAATGCCCAGAGAAAGCACTCTTTTTCACTTGTAACGAGCACGATTCACAGTATCTCATCTTAACTATAGGTGCTTAACTAATGAATAAAAACACAAATCTTTATTAACAAAAATGTTTACGATAGATACCTTTAAGTATAGTGTTATATTTAAAACAAAAGTACATCAGCATAAATATAGCAAGACATCTAAGAAAACCAGTTGACATAAACATATAAATATAATTTGAAGTGAACAGATAAGAATCGGTTAATATGAGAGTTCTCCAATCAGATGTCTCATCGCGGGTACCATTATCAAACAAGAACATAAGTTTATAGCGCACCATATCACTCTTAATTTTGGAAATGTTATATGTTGAAACTTCAATCACCTCATCGTAGATGTGTTCTTGGAAGTCCAGACCATTTCATGCAGCCGTCGCTGTCGAAACAGATTCGCACTTCTTTCACATTTGGTGGTTTGTAGATATAAAATATATTCTGACATAGTGCTGTCAGGATGACAAAACTTGCTTTAAAATGGCCCATTGTATATCGAGTGTATTTCTTTAAAACGATTAAGTATTTGTTTCTCTGCAAAGTGTAAACACTCTTACATGCAAACTCGGAATGGTGGGTCCTGATCTTTCAACATAATATTTATAAGCTTTACCATTTCATCGTCACACGGTAGCTCCTTCTTATTAACACATTTGAGAACATCAGCGACACAATAGAGGAAATCGCTAAGCCGAATATCAAAGTTAAAATTAGTTAGAAACTTCACCTTTTCGTTGATGATTTCAACCAGATCTAGGAGTTGTTGAACTGCATCTTCGGTTAAATAAAAAGTAGTAGAATCATCTGAGATTGATATACCTTTACTGTCTAAAATTTTAATAGGTTTGACAGTACATACTCCAATATTTTCAGGTTCAATCGTATTACCTTTGGTAAAGTATTCTTTAACTGCTTTTGTTAGTGTTGAAATAAAATAGTCCCACTCCCAGGAGCCAGATGAGATTGTTATATTTGGATTTGTTGGATACGGACTATTATTTACAATCTTAATTATTGGAATCAATCCAGCAGCGTTTGATATACCAATTGCAACACTTAGAGAGGGGTTAACAGTATACCTTGTTTCCAACAGCGCTCTACTTTCTTGCTTAATCTCAATAATATTCTGGCGCATAGCTGCATCAACTTGACCTCAATAACAATTTTCACAAACACTGTTATTAGCAGGTCTGAAGGACTCAGGTCCATCGTTAACATCGATACCATACATGTTGAACAGAACAAGTACACTACTATAACTACTAAGAATACCTACTGCGAGCAATTTGTAGACTGATGTGCTTGCATGTCACTCGGTGGTTTTATAATTATATCACCACCTTTGATTTAAAATTATCAACCTTTTATACAAAAAATTCTGGAGTTTTATCTATTTCCTATGACTTTAAGGCCATTCAACGGAAATAAAACCACAAACAGGAAATATGAACTGCTCACAAGGTTATTTCAACGTCTGCAAGGAAAATATGTTGGCTAACAAGGTTAATTTCGGGAAATGCTAAATATAGCCATAGTTGGAAGCGATATCGCGGCTACCACTAGATGTATACCTTGTTGTCGGCTCTACTTTTAACGGATTATTTAAATCAAACCGATTTCGATAAGACTTAACACATTAAAAATTGTATTGTACGCATGTACATATGTTAAATTTGGATTCTGCTTACCTAGACGAGTTATATGACACCAAACACGTAGGACTTTAACCAACAAATAAAAAATTACTTGTACGCATGCGCTAGCCGCCATGTTTAAATGGCGATTCCTCGTTTGCATAATACAGGTTAGCTGGCTTTTGAATTTGATTACGTCATCTCAGGTCAGTTTGCTAAATCTTCGGGTTAAATACGACGTCAGGTGGTGGAGATATTCGGGTTAGGTTCGGTGTCAGGTGGCGGAACTACTCGGGTTAGGTCGGGGGCGGTCGGGTCCGTTCAGTGGCTCCGCCACCCTGTGCTCGGGTTAGGTCGGGGACGGTTGAGTCAGGTCAGTGGCTGCACCACCCTCCACCACCCGGGTGGTGGGTGGTGGTTCCAGAAGGAACCTACTTTGGTCTTTTAGATTCCTACACTTTTCGTTTCTATAAGCGTAGTGTTTGCTGCTAAGGATTAGGTACTTTGTTCTAGGGACAATCATTCTGAATGTATACGGATGTTTAGGGACTGGTAATGCATACAATTGATAATAAATATAATCTGATTTGTCTACTAAAGGTATATCTATTTGGAATATAATTTTAAAGTCAATTTGAACGGTTTTTATTTTAAATATTTTTTCGTAAAGTGAAATGTCTGATTTTGTTATTAATCTTGATTTTGAGATATGGTTTTCAATATTTTCTAAATCTTTTGATATAAATTTCGGTTTCAGTATTGACGTATACGTGTTCAATTTTAAAAAGGTAATTGCATTTTCTGTTGTTAATATCATGTTTAGTACATTATTTAACAAATAACTGACTTTAGTGAGTAATTCTAAATGTTTTACTCTATGAAAATTGTTAAGTTGGTCGCTTTTTAGACTATCTATTGTATATTCCAAATCGTTTATTTTCGTTACTATGGCTTCTTGGTTATGGTTCAGGTTGTCTATTGTTTTATTGAACTCTGTTATAGCATCTATCATTAGGGATGTCTGTGAACTAAAATGTTGATGTACTTGATTTTGATCTTTCCTCAAAATTTCAAGAGCTTTATATATTCTGTCGCCGTCATCTGCATTTAAGTTCCCAGTTATTGATTTGAATATCGACCCTAGTCCGTTTATTATTCCTCTTTTGTTCCTAATTGTTGTTGGAAATATTCGATAAAATGTGTCATCAATGTTGCTGATTGTCAAATTGATTGTTAAAATAAAATTTTTATATTCCAACTTGTATTCTGCATTCATTACGCTTAGTATGTTGTCAAAGTAAGTTTTTAGTCTGTTAAAGTCGTCGTATAGTTGTCTTAGGTCATGTATATGAATCATTCTCCATTTATCGTTATCTGAAAAGGCTTGTCCCAGTTTGCGTGGTAGTATGCCTGGATTGTCTGTTAGGTCTTCTAATTGTGGCTTTACTCTGGTGAAGATGATGAACCTGCAAGGCGAACGTTACTTAAATTGGTGATCGTCTGTCCATCCGTGTTGTCGTTTAGTATTATGGCTTTATTAGTCAGTTTCTTACGTCATGTCTCGTTTGTCGATTATCCGAATATCTAGGTTCGACTTAGCTAGGTGATATAATCGGACTGTTTGTTTAATCTATTTAGTTGGAACGAATTATTTTGTTCGTTGTTGCAATATTGACAAGCTCTGATAAAAGCTTTTATTTTTTGTTTCATTTTTGGAAAAATAAATTTAGTTTTCATCCTTAAATATGTTTCTTTAGCATACCTGTGATTTCTTTTACTTTCGTGAAATAATACGATTGCGTCGTTAATTTCATTGTCGTTTATATGTATGATTTTCTCTTGTTTATTTATTTTATTTTATTTTGATTGTTTCAATATTTACGGAATTTACTTCCGACTTTTAAACCTTATTGTGTGAGAATTTCCTTTCGTTATTGATTTTTGATTTTATTATTTGTGAAATTTGTTCCTTACCTATTTGCCGATGGTCGTCCTGTACCTGAATTAAATTATTACTTAACTTATCATTTTGCGTGGTGCCTGGATATTTTATTTTGTTCGGAATAACCGCCCTGTCACAAGGTGCTTTTGTATTTGAGATAAACTCTTCGATTTTAACGGGTTGGTCAAATTTATTGTGTTCTTTACACATTGAATATACATATTTAATTATACTGTCTGCATTGCTCGCTTCTTGTCGAGGCTTGTGCAAGAAATCTAACCTAATTTTATCTGCAATATTTTTTGTACACTCCCCGTATAATTATTATTATAATTCTGGTGATGGTAAGAATTATTTAATATCATATTCGCTTTATTTTGAATTTGATCCGTTATATCTTTTTGTATCGTCCTCGTAACACTCACATTTTTTTTCGACGATATGCATATGTGTTTAATGAAACTCGATTACGTTTATAATTATTGTGGGTGAATATTTCTCCCATTTCATTCATTAGCTGTAACCTTCCATCGTCAGCGTTTAATTGCTGGTTTTGCCTTCCTAGGTCGAGTTCAAGTGCGGTAATGCTTCTGTCTATTGTATTACTTACGTTAAGGTGATTCATTTCATCATTTGCTTTGATGCTACTATTTATTCGATTGTTATTGCTACTACTATCACTACCCATTTTGTCCTCATGATCCCTTGTATAAGGAAAGTTTATTTTAATGCCTTGATTTTTTAAATTGAGTCTCTTGTTTTTAAAATCAATGTTCGCTTGATTTTTTATCAGAAAGTATATTCCAATCAGACCTACAAAATTTTTATTAAAGGCAAATAAACAAAATTCTTGTTCGCTATCTGTTAGTGAGTTTAAAATTATTTTAGCGCGAGTATTATGGCTGAAGTAACCATGCGCACTTTTTATCAAAAACGGGTGATCGTAAATCTTATTATAAAAGTTTTTATATGCTATGGACGGGTTTAAAAGGCTCTTAGTACTACCGGAGTCGAGCAGTATTTTTCCGGGTAGTTCTTTTATTATGACGTAGGGTAGCTGGGATACTGTGTTAAGATTATTAATATCTATTACGGTTCTGTTTTTGAGCTCCCTGCTATCGGAAAATTTTGATGCTGTGCATCGGAGGGTGATTGTTCATTATATGTTACGTCATAATTTAATTCTTCTGGTAAGAAATGTTGTCTTTGTTCCAATTCATTTGAAGAAAAAGAATTATTAGTTTCGTTATAGTTTAATTCTTCTGGTATGAAATTTTGTCTTTGTTGAAAATTGTTGGAAGGAAAATTGTTCCTTCTATTTTGTGAGGGTTGTTGTCATTCAGTATGTCTTGTGTTGTTACTGCCGACATCCATAGCCTGTGGATATCTTCTAGTATTGTAGTAGATAGTCCGCCACCTGGGACCATCCCTTCCACTTTTTTCTGCGCATGCGCGATGACGTCACGCGCATGCGTATGTTGACAGTTGACAGCTGACCTGTCACGGTTGACAGCTGTCAATGTCATCTGACCTGTGACAGCTGTCAATGTCAGCTGTCAAATGTCATGTGTCATCTGTCACATAGCACATTTGACCTGTCTGATGACGTCAAATGTTCCAAGATGTCCGATCCTGACAGTTGTGACCTGTCATGATATTCCATAGATAGCCACAGCCCGGGTTAGGTCTCTATGTGTTTGTTATTAACTGTCCTATGTAACATCTGACCTGTCTGCTGACGTAAAATGTTCCAAGATGGCCACAATCAGGTTAGGTCTCCATGTGTGTTTGTTGACATATGTCTGAGGGCTGTCACATCTGACCTGTCTGCTGCTGACGTCAAATGTTCCATAGATGGCTACAACCCGGGTTAGGTCTCCATGTGTTTGTCGAATCTCTGCTATCTGGTTGTTTGTTAAGGTTATGTATGTGTTGTATGACATATAAGCATGCTGATTCCCCCCGCCATCTGATTGTTTGTTAAGGTTATGTTCGTACACATGCTGATTCCCGCTATCTGATTGTTTGTTGAGGTTATGTTTGTATTTGTTATGTCGTCAACCCGCTATCTGAATGTTTGTATTGTTGTTGCTAGGTAATTTCGGTTTTGGCGGGAAATTTGAATTTTATTGAAAATTAGCGTCTTTCATGTTCAGAGTCTAACTTGTCTTAGAAGGGAATATTCTATTGGAAGTATGGTAGAGTGGGAGAACATTCCCTTATAAGGCGAGTTAGCTTATGAACACACACATTCGGTATAGCCATACATACATATATGAGATATATATATATATATATATATATATATATATATATATATATATATATATATATATATATACAATTTGAAATCTGGTTTGAAAGAAAAGCATTCGCCTGAAATTAGATTTGAACCCACAAACCTCGAACCGACCATACATATATTTATCACACATGTATCACCGCTATACCAGTTATTCTACACAGACACTCATGATAAGGTTTGTTCGATGATGTATATATATATAAAACAAAACCAGCTGTTGTTTACATATGATAATTTAAACGTGTTTATCAAGCGGCGTGTGGGCGTTATCTCTATTACATTCCAATTTTAACACAAGAGAGGAACTTTAATTTTAAAAATATTGGGAAATATATTTATAGTAAAATAGATTTAAACACGTTCCAATACATATGTAATATCAAATCTAAAAACAAAACGTTTAAGTATAATAGTAAATCGATAACAAAACGTATTTGCATATTCAAATTAACCTGTTTCCTAAAATGGTAAGATAAATGTTATCAGTTTTACGTGGGTGTCAGTTTATGTGAGTGTTTTCTATTACAGTGAATCCAAGTAATATTGTGGGGGCGTGTATATATAAGGAGCGATCAAAAACACAAGTAACAAAACTCAATTTAACAACAAACTAACTTTGATGTACGAGGGTTGTTTGATATGTGTTGTTTGAAATGAATGTAAACAGACTGTTGATATATGAATATATAAAGGGGTTAATCAAAATGCAACAAAATAAAAATAAAACAACTGATTTACATACAATAGAAATTTATTAGGATTAATTAAGTTGTACATATTGATACATAAATAACATACTATTATTACATAATGGCTCTAACGATGCCCGTTAGAGGTTTATATTCCAATACACTGTCATGAATAACCAAACAATAAGCACGCGTGTTCTTAGGGAAGTTCGAGCGACTCATAAACTCCACCTTAATGTCCACCGTTGAAGACTTGATTGACTCGTTCTGGTGCTGACAGTCAATCACAAATGGAGCTCGGTCTTTAAACTCGTCATAATTCAAGATAGGCTCCGACATGTTTTTATAACAGAAGCTTTTTTGAAAATCTGTATACATGTGATAGGCTTCCGCATATTTAGATTTCTCAAAATCCATATTCATAGATTCATAAGGGTAGCATTCTGAATTTAGAAACACTCGGAGATCCAACATACGAATGTTATCGAAATAGTCTGGCCTCTTCCTTACGTTATCCTTACGATCTGTTTGAAATGCTATAATCACATATCGAGGTCTTTCCAAGTTGGTTGCAGTTTTAACGGCCCACACATCTCTGTTGATATCTCTGAGTGATGGTAACTCATATATGTCCCATTTGCGGTATGCGAGAAATATAGATGTGTCTTTTGCTATTTTATCCATCAGTTCTAATTTCATTTTATCATTGGGAAAGACATGTTTTACCTTTAAAAACATATTGGTTACGGTAATTTTTGCTCGTGCCGTACCAGTGCTGTAATAGCCGTTGGAATCGTTTCGAACTCTTGTAAAGCGGAAAGTGTGTTTGCCACAGAGAACTCCTTTGAAATGATGAAAGAAACTGAAGAGGAACCAAACAGGTATGAGCATGTGAAACTTGTTATCATTTAAGGTGATGTGCTCCGACGACACATTCAGTCCGGCATTGCTAAGAGATTGGGCTTCATTCTTACTGAAGGATAGCAGACTTTTGATGATTGTTGTGGTGTATGGGTCTCGCACTCGTTCCACTTCCTTGTTATTTAACTCATAGGTCATTGATTCAAACAGAGCTGCTCCTTCATTATTTGACAGATAACAAGCACCATTGGCATTTTGGACTGCTACAGGTTCCAGAGCACCTTCGATTATTAGAGCTGACTCGGCCAGACATACGAACGCATCTTGTTGGTTGATGGCTATTTCAATGTCATCGCTGTTACCAAACGATTTAGTTGGTGAATAGTAAGAGCGCAGTTCTTCTCGATCGATGGCATCATCAAACACGGGGTCTTTGAATATTTCTAGTTTTGACGACATGATAACCCAGGCTTTTCAGGAACTCAATATTATCGGGACGAAGCGTACCCTTTGACGTGTCTGGCTCAACTGAATTTGTTTTGGTAGATGCACTTGCTTTTATATCATTAAAGACCAACATACTGAGCAACTTTTATAAGTTTCAAGCGAACAGACACCTCTTCACCTTGAAAGTTGACAGGAACTGAATCTTGGTCGACGATGTCGATGCTTATATTGGAAATCTCTTGCTTGTTCACCGGTAAGTAAATTAAATTTTAAGGTTCTATGTCGATTGCGTAGCCAGGATCAACCATCGGAGCAAACTCATACAGCGTGTGTGAGGGTTGTCCGTTATAACAGGAACCAGACACAATATTGGTTTCTATGCGAATCTGTCTAACATCCACTATTTCAACAGGTAAATCAGATTCATAAAAGCTGTCCGGTTGAAGAACCTGTTTTGAAAAGCCCAACATTCGCCCAATCGAACCATCAAATTCAAAACTGACATTTGTATAACACTTTAGTTTACATTTGATGGTGTTCGGATTAGGTCTCAGAATCAGAGCCTGTTGCTTTTGTTCGTGTGTTGCTGTAGCACCAACAAGTTCATTTTGAAGTAACTCTTCCAAGTGTGTTATTTCATAAGCACCGGTGGGTATCGTGATGGTTCGCCAACCGGTTCCTTCTTTTACATGAAATTTGTTTTTACCTTTATAGATGTTGGGTATGTTGTTGTAGGTGTGAAAGCCTATCAAAGTAACAGCATAATTACCATCCAAAACAATTGGTGGATGGTAGTCTGACGACAGATGGGAGCTGCGGTCTTTCAACACAAAGGTGTGTGCCATGACTGATACACACAGGCTACTGTTTGAGTCTTTTATTGCAAAAATTGTAAACACAAGTGACCACAATTAAATGTGTTGTATGTTTGATGTGTGTTGGTGATTGTGAAGGAAAACGATGCACACAAAGGTCGATATAGAAAAGGATTCGATAGATATATATTATTCTAACCGGTTACAAACAATGATAGACAGGACAGTCAGCTGTCTAACACAGCTGTCATACAGCTGTCATACAGCTGTCTACCACAGCTGTCTAACACAGCTGTCTAACACAGCTGTCTAACACAGCTGTCTAACACAGCTGTCTAACACAGCTGTCTAACACAGCTGTCTAACACAGCTGTCTAACACAGCTGTCTAACACAGCTGTCTAACACAGCTATCTAACAGAGCTGTCTAACACAGCTGTCTAACACAGCTGTCTAACACATCTGTCTAACACAGCTGTCTAACACAGCTGTCTAACAAGACAGACGGACATCGTGATAAATAAGAAGACATGTACCATGACGGAGTCAGTATATGTTAAACCACTACACAACATGTATCGCTCAAACAAATGATTAGACCGGCTGGTAACACCGACCAGTTGTAGCACAATGGAAGTGTTGGGTAAGGAAGAGAGAAAAGTTAAGAAAATAATTTTACAACTTGCTGACAATATTCGAAAAAAACATTTAATGCTTAAACTTAACAGAGCTGAGAATGATGATGCACTGCAACGTTTATGTAAGCCAATTTTTGAGCCGCTAAGTGAAATATCTAAAAACACATCAGCACAGCAGCAGCCGCAGCCGCAGCCGCCACAGGCTGAACAAATCAAAGACGAAGTCGATATACCAGAAACGAAACCCCAAGTAGAGTTTCCTGGAAGACCATGAAGTTTTTGAAGCTGAACCAAGGGAAGAGGCTGAGGAGACAAGTTCCGATGAGGATATCCCAACATTTGAAGAGCTTGAGGCAGACCTACAAACTGTCACATCCAACCCAGCATATCAAGAATTTTTGGAGCAATATCCTGAACGAGTTCGATATTATGTAGACAAGTATTTTACTGAACCACCAAGGCTCGCTACCATTGATCAAACGTATGGTGCTCGCTACGCTAAAGATACCGGTAGCTGGAGTCTTGGTAACAAACACTTAGACTTTACTGGTGCTGAGATTCAACTGGGCCAAAGGAGATACCCGCAAACACAAGGTCTGCTAGAATTGTTATTTATGAAAAGACCCAGGGGGTATACTTATGACGATCTTCAACACTATAGAGATATTCTAGAAGCAACTAGTGTTCATAAAATGAACTATGATCCTAACTCACGAACCAAGGGTTGTTCCTCTGAAAAGTATCTGACTCTAATAAAACCAGTGATACCACGGGGTCGTAGATCCTCAACTCCTCAAGGTTTTGGTTACACATATGAGGAAGACGATGACGACAGCAACGCCAGACATCTTAACAAAAAACAAAAGACTGAACCTAAAACTCAGAGTGATAAGAGCAGTGATAGCAACGGCATTAGCCCTAACATCAGCACCAACAACTATATGATACAAAATAACAAACAAATAGCCTATGTGTATTGGAATGACATAAACGAGTTGGTTGACAGACTTAGACTTTTAGTGGCTTCCCAAGTTGCAGGTAATAATGCTCATAACAACGAAATTCAGTCAATCTTGGAAGAACTAAAAGAAGCTACTGTTATCACCTAGTAAACCCACAGCAATGAAGAGGCACCAACGACAACAACACCAGCGTAACACTGAACCATCTAATGTTAATAATTCTATAAATGTATTCCAACAAACGGGCAAGAGTTTACATACTTGTACTTAGAATCAAATAAAAGTCTTTGTTAAAATTAATGTGTTTTTATTTTGTAATACAATTAAAAAGTATGTCGTAAAGCAATAATATCCTGAACAAACCTATCTTGTAGTACATCTGCTATCTGTATGTTGTTTCTATGTGCTGTAAGGTATTTCACTTCAGTCTTGATTCTGTTAAAGAGATTTACTGAATTTGGATCGTACAGCTTGTTTAGGATCACTTGGGCGTTGCGGTGTTTATTTTTAAAGTTCCTCACAGCTCTTGGGAAACTTTTCTTTTGTGTTCTTACAGCATGATATGGATAAGGGGCGTCTTTCTCGTTTCTTGCAAGTAAACCAAACACACTTATTTTTCCCGGGTTACTTGGTTTTGGGGATATATCTTCAAGATGTTCTGTGACTTTAGCATTTGTTTCTCGCATACGCTGCACCTCATCATTTATCTCCATTAATTTCACTTCAATCGCATCTAGGCTGTCCCTGTATTTCTGATCAAATTCGTTTAGGAAAAAATCAAAAATAATTTGGTTGCATTTGTCATAAAACTGATTGGATATCCAAGCCAAATTTAATATCAAATCTTTACACACATATGTACCAGATATCAAGTTGTTTTCAGCCTGTCTTCCACCAAAGTATGTAGCCGTTGTTGGTGCTAATTGAAATGTTGCGTCCGTTTTTAGGGTATCGGTATTCCGGCCCCCTGGAAGCGACTCTAAGTGTGCTCCTTCGGTTGCAATATTTAGGTTATCGGTATTCCGATACCCTAAATCTCCCTTTAGCTGACTGTTGTAATAGGCAATCAACTCTTTAGTTTTCTTATTTTCCAACCAATGTCGCAATCTTTTCTCACTATTTTTACACACTTTAGTTGCATTGAAATAACCAGTGTTCTTATCGATAATAACTTGAAAGTCTCCAAATAGACCATACCAGAAGTTGTCTTTAATTTGCTGGTAACACATCACTTAATGTAGTCATTTTGAAACAGACTTAGATAGAGCAAACTGCAGTACGTCTTTTCTCAGCGATAACTGAATTGTGAATGAGCTTAAGAGTGTGTGTGTAACCAATTTATACATGTTGCCACAGTAACCGTTTTTAAAACTGTATTTGTTTTCACATAAACCTTACTAAATGTGTGTGTGTCTGCAAATACGTTGTTTCTTATGGGAAACCGTGTCAAAAGCTATATATTAGGCTAAAATACATGGAATCTTATGGAGAATAGGAACGATTTAAGGTGTGAGCTGGGGCCTTTTCTACAAACACAAATAATGTGATGATGTCATCCTTTCGGTTATGTTTGTATTCTAGACAAGCTCAAACACGTATAATGGAATGATTCAACAGATATAACACAAGATTACATTCCCCAAGGTCATCAACTGACACGTTGTTTAACCAATGTGTGTCTCTCTTACGTATGTTAAACAAATACACAGACAAGCTCAAACAGGATCATGGCTAACAACTGTAAAACGTTGTTTATCCTTTGTAGCCCCCTCTCTTACGTTTGTTAAACAGATGTACAAGCTAAAACAAGGTTATCTATGATACTTGTTGGCAATCAATTGTCTATCTGTCTGTCTGTTTCCTCAACACAGGAGACACTTGAACCAAAGAACATGGCTATTTGCTATGTTTTACCAGTGTTATACTGCTCAGCTCTCGCTCTAACTGTTGTTAAATAGTTGTCTGTCTGTCTGTATGTTATTACATACATCTGTCTGTCAGTCTAAGCAAAGACATCAAGCTGTCATACCATGTGTGTGTTATATCCTTTCAACAACGTGTACAAGCTCAAACAAGGTTCTATATGATACTCGTTGGCAATCAATTGTCTGTCTGTCTGTTATTCCATACATCTGTCAGTCTAAGTAAAGCCATCTAACTGTCATGACCTATATGTGTCATATATCCTTTCAAAACAACCGTGTGTACAAGCTCAAACAAGACTAAGGTCACACACAAGCACACTTGTTCAGTATGTGTTAAGCTGTGAAACAGAGATGACGTCTCTTGCTGTATGTAAGTATACTCTTATATTATTTACCAGTCTGTTTGCATTCAAATAACAAATACAAACGTAACCTCAACAAAACAATCAGATAGCGGGGAATCAGCATGCTTATATGTCATACAACACATGTATACGAACATAACCTTAACAAACAGTCAGATAGCGGGAAATCAGCATGCTTATATGTCATACAACACATACATAACCTTAACAAACAACCAGATAGCAGAGATTCGACAAACACATGGAGACCTAACCTGGATTGTGGCTATCTATGGAACATTTGACGTCAGCAGACAGGTCAGATGTGACATAGGACAGTTGATAACAAACACATGGAGACATAACCTGATTGTGGCCATCTTGGAACATTTGACGTCATCAGACAGGTCAGATGTGACATAGGACAGTTAATAACAAACACATAGAGACCTAACCCGGGCTGTGGCTATCTATGGAACATCATGACAGGTCACAACTGTCAGGATCGGACATCTTGGAACATTTGACGTCATCAGACAGGTCAAATGTGACATGTGACAGATGACACATTACATTTGACATTGACAGCTGTGACAGGTCAGCTGTCAACGGTGACAGCTGACATTGACAGCTGTCACAGGTCAGATAACATTGACAGCTGTCAACCGCGACATGTCAGCTGTCAACTGTCAACGCCATACGCACGCGCGTGACGTCATCGCGCATGCGCAGAAAAAAGTGGAGGGGATGGTCCCAAGTGGCGGACTATCTACTTATTGTCATTAGGGTTGTACGTCGGTCTTCTCATTGAGTATTGATTTGAAGGGCTTCCTGGAAATTGTGTGTGAGACATTTGGGGTCTGTTTGAATTATAGTTAAAAGGTGCACGATAATTTTGTTGTTGGAAGGGTTTTTGAAATTGAATATTGTTAAAATTTGGGGTGTTTCTTTGGAAAACTGGTTTTTGTTGCTTGTCGTGCCTGTTATTATTATTATTGAAATTTGACCGTTGTAATAATCTGTCCCTATATTCATAATTTTCCTCGGAAAATATAAATTTTAACGCTTGTTCTATGCTGCCTGGTCGAGTAGACCGAACCACCATCCCAGGGGGATTTTTTAGGCCCCCAATGAATGTTTTGAGTGTCTGTTGTCTGTACATGTGTTGTTTTAATGCTAAAATTCCCTCGTTACGTTCATTTGATATTAAATTAGAGATGAGTAATTGTTCAATGTGTCTGCAACGATTACTGAACGCTAAGGCATCCTCGTTATGTTTCTGTTTCAGTGTCAATAATTCGCCTAATAAGCTAATTTCATCACGCTGGTCTGTAAAGTTCTCAACAATTGCCCGTCTTAAGTCTATCCATGTGTTTATAATTTTAGTGTTAATAATTAACCTGGCTTGTGCAATTAGTTTCGTTTGAATGTAATTTAATAGAAAATGGTTAAGATATAAATTTGGATTATCTGCATCATAGAATTGATTCATTACTAGATCACAAGCTTTTAAAAAGTTCCCTACATTTTCAGGCTGTCCGTTAAATTCGGGAATTGCTTTAAGGTAAAACTCTTGGAATTGATTTGCCATATTTAAATTGTTTCCAGAATTATTTATATCGGGTTGTTTCACAATATCACTTTCGCCAATACTAACATTCCTTAATCTATACTCTAAATGTTCTAAATCATCAATATCGCTATCAGACATATAATATTATCAATATATGAGGAGATACAATCTATATATAGGAAAAGTAAAGGAAGCAAACAACTTACAGAATCGATGCTATTGCTGCTGTCTTCATGACTTTTTTCTTGATCGGTTCTTTGGCTGTTAAGCGTTGAAACGCAAAGAATCAATATACTTTTGGTTCTTCAGCACGATCCGTTGCGACTGCGCTAGTTAACTTTCTTGTTAACACACTTGAATTTTTAAAAGAATTTATTGATTATAGTTACATATAATACTTATGAATAATAATAAAAAATGGTAAATATAAATTATGACAAGTTAAAAGAGACTCAAGCAATAACAATGTAGGAATGTCCGTCCGTGGTCTGGTAACTTCCATATATAGTCTCTGGTGGGGCGTGGACCGAGAGGCGGTTTCCACCTAGGTTGCAGTCTTGAAGGTGATCCTGGCAGGTGGCTGGTTGCTGATTTGAAGGTCTAGTTGTTTACCCATCTATGAATAGTCTATTCTTCCAATTGCGCTGCTATTAATTAACCCATTCGTCAGCGATCTTGGGTGTTGAATCTGGATCTGTGCTTCTTATATACATTGTATGAGTTGGCTATTGTTATCTCGCGCGATTGTAGGATCATGTGCGACCAAGTAGGTTATGAACGTGGTGTTGTAAACAAGACAATTTAAAAAATATTTCACTAATAAGCATTTTTTATTCTCAAAAAAATGCGCACCAGAATTTGCTCCTGTTCTGACTCGTCTGTTTCAGACATCTTACAATAGAGGCATATTCCCTAGTAACTGGAAAACTGGTCGAGTACAACCCGTCCCCAACAAAGGATCCAAAGCACTTCCTAGCAACTACAGGCCTATTTCTCTCCTTCAGTCGTCTCTAAAGTGATGGAAAAGTATATAAACACCGAATTACTAAAATTTCTTGAAAAACACAGTGTAATCCACGAGAGGCAGTATAGATTCCGTCAGCGCAGATCAACTGCCGACCTCCTTTCCTTTGTCACCCATTCTTGGAAAAAGTCTACGGAACAACACGGTGAATCCCAGATTGTCGCTCTAGACATATCCAAAGCATTCAACCAGGTCTGGCACGCAGCGCTGCTTAATAAACTTCCGGCCCATGGCCTACCACCGAACCTCTGTACCTGGACAGAAAATTTCCTCTCCAACCGGAGCATTTATGTTATCGTGGATGGCCATTCATCTAAACTGTATCCAATTAATGCACGAGTTCCTCAAGGTTCAGCTTTAGGCCCTACTTTTTTTCTTCTCCACATCAATGACCTCATCTCTAGCACATCCAACCCAGTTCACAGTTACGCGGACGACAGCACCCTCCACTCAAATATACAATATTCTAAGCCTGTCTCTTTGGCCCAATTAGATGAGAATCGCAGACTCATGGAGGGTTCTGTCTCCGTGGATCTCCAAAAATATTAAACTGGGGAAGTAGAAATTTTGTACAATTCAACCCAGCCAAATCTCAGTCTTGCGTTACTTCTCATAAGAGATACACCAGCCCTAGACCCATCACAATGAACAACCCAGTTATTCAAAGTAATGAGTCATTTTCACTTGTTGGCATTTCTGAGGATCGAAATCTTAATTGGCACCAACATGTCACATCAATTGCAGAAGCGGCTGCTAAGAAATTAGGTTTCCTCTTCCGGGCTCGCAAATACTTTTCACCAGCTAATCTCTATACCTTATATACTACACAAATAAGACCAAACCTCGAATACTGCTCTCATATCTGGGTTGCCGCTGCCACTTCTACACTCGATATCCTGGACTCCATTCAGAAGAGAGCTATACGTCTCATCGGTGACCCTACCCTCATCCAATGGCTACCATCCCTTGCCCACCGACGTGCCGTTGGTGACCTCTCTCTCTCTCTCATTTATAGATATCTGCACGGGCACTGCTCAAAGGAGCTTTCTTCCATAGTTCCTTCACCTGCTGCCCCCAACAGATCTACCAGGGGAACAGAGCGAATGCACCCTTTTACTGTCCAGGTCACCAGACATAGAACATCTTGTTATGCCCGCTCTTTTGTCCCTAGGACTTCCAAGTTGTGGAATTCCTTGCCGGCACATGTTTTTCCTTCTGCACCGAACCTCCAAACCTCCAGAATTAACAAGTTGCCTCTTTCCTCCTTGTCGACACCCACGGTACGATAGTATTTAGGCTGTAAGCCCTCGTGGTGTGTTGTTGAAATATAAAAAAAATATTAAATTGAATCTGAGGAGGAGGTTTATCAAACCATACTCATGGAGTGTTATAATGTATGGAGCGGAAAGCAATACTTCGAGTAGTAGGCCATGAAAAGAAAAACAGAAGCTTTTAACATGAGTGTATGTTTAAAAATCTCAAATAAATGGTATCCCGATAGAAAGAGGGATAAATGTGTTAAAACTTAGAGAAGAAAGATGTTTGCCACAAGAAATTGAGAGGAGGAACGCTAAATTTTAAACATAGTCTGAGACGCAATAACTTTCTAACAATTTTATTTAGAGGACTCATATATGAAAAAGCTGGGAAACTTTGTGAAAAATCTGCCTCATTTGGTGGAGTGAGGAAGCTGCAGCGAAATGAAAAGAACTGTTCTGGACCCAGAGTCATAGTTGTGACAACAGGGCGATATCGCCTCTAGACTGTGATGATTATATAAAGTATATATAAGGATTATTTTTGATTTACAAAGAAATGAAGAGAAATGCTGGGGGTACAGTAGTGTCATGTTTGCGACAACAAGGCGACATCGACTCTAGACTGTGATGCTTATATAAATATATAATATATTCTTATCGGCGTATATTATATTAAAAATTCGCCGTATTTGCCTTTAATTTACCCAAATATTGTAAGAAAATAAAGATCCAATGGTCAGTTCAGATGATGATCCAAAGCGGTGTTTGTTTTCTCTTAAAATAAAATCAAAGTTTTGCGATTGGAAATCGAATGATCAAATAATAAAAACTCTGGACGCAGCAAGTGCGTTATGGTAGTGAATTTTCATAAAAATGTTTTTATTGCAAATATGTGTGTCTTCTTTTTAAGAAAGCAGGCATCAATTTTGGTTACCAGTTTAACCTATATAGTAAAAACAATGTGCCATGTTTCATAAAAATAACTTTATTGTGTGAAAATGTAAAAAAAATTCCAAAAGTAAACTTAAAGTGTTCCCGGAAAAACTCGTTTCTTGGTCAACCTTATAGGTTAATAGCAAATTGGGCTATTCAAATATGAAGCATTTGATCAAAATTCGCTACCATAACGCACTTTCTGCATCCGTAATTTCTTTTCTTACAAACATGCATTATATTTCGATGGAAAATGCAAAAATTCAATGACCCGCGTACCAAATATGGTTGCCCTTACTTTGTCAATTCCGGAGATATAAATTTTTTTCGAAAGAAAACACAAAATTTTCCGGGAAAACCTGGGCCGATTTTCCTGGCTAACGAACTTATCGAAGCCATTTGCAAAAGGAAGTTATTCACCAAATTTAATTAAAATTGGCTCATTATTTTTTGAGTTATCGGTGTGATACATATATATATATATATATATATATATATATATATATATATATATATATATATATATATATATATATATATATATATATATATATATATATACATATATACATATACATATATACATATACATATATATATATATATATATATATATATATATATATATATATATATATATATATATATATATATATAATATATATATATATATATATATATATATATATAAACATATAAAAATTGAAACTGACCCCGGATATGTGTTCTAGGGGGCCTAATTAGCGCTCATTTAAAGAAATTTTTTCAAAATTGAAAAGTCAGGATCTCCTCATTAGTGAATTTTTTAAAGAAAATTTACTAAAACGAAATTCAGTAAATCGAAGCATCCCAATGTTATCGCGAAAATTTTAGTATTTATTTTATTTAAGATTGCGTCTTGAGCAAAAACAATTTTAAAACTTATTTGTCAAATAGTTGTAACGGATTATTGTGAGAATCGTGGTCAGGTGCGGACGTATAGTTTAGCGATCTCGGTAAAGTTATTAAAAGTGACTGCGATAAGAATATTTTAAGTGATAAATATTTTCACAGAGAATATTTAGAGAGGTAAATATCAATATTAACTTATAAATATATTTGTAAATAAACATTTTATTATAGTAACTAAAATAGTTACATACTTGTGTGTGTTTTGTTTCCTTAACGTCGGCCTATTTCCGCGACTATGGCCAATCACCGACGCCAGGGAGCAGTTTCACCTCACTATCCTGGAAATTTTGCCTTCCTGTAAGGAGGGTAGGGATCTTTAACGTGCCCAACATCGCATGGACACGAGACCGACGGCTTTACGCCCCGTCCGAAGGGCGGAACGTGCAGACATTCAACTTGCTCAAATACAATGCCCGAACCTCGGTTGATGTTAATTCTACAGTTTG
Source organism: Tillus elongatus (assembly GCA_964006375.1). Lineage (NCBI taxonomy): Eukaryota > Metazoa > Arthropoda > Insecta > Coleoptera > Cleridae > Tillus > Tillus elongatus. The sequence goes on along the minus strand of OZ023269.1, from coordinate 63,774,117 downwards.
TACCGAAAAAGTGAAAGGAGTACCCCGGGATGGAACCCAGTATCCTTCGGTTCAGAGGCACACGTTCTTACCCCTGAACCACCGAGGTTTTAGTTACATACTTAATCAGCGCATAATGGAATATAATTGATTAAAATTATCACAGACAACAGTCATATGGATACATCCGATCCACTAATTCAGATAAATTATCAGCCAGCAAGAGATATTAAATATATAATCAGCAATACCAGCGGCGTAGGAATTATGAGTGTCCACACAAATACCAGCAACCAAATAAATAATGACAAAAATGAATGGCAGCAGGCTCAGTCAAGATATAAAGGAAAAATAATACAAAGACAAGGAAGTTGGTCATCAGATGAATCTCCAGATTTAGTTAGCAATAGATTTGCACCCCTAACAACGTTAGCTATTAGCGATGTGAGAGATCGCAACCAGTAGTAGAAAGAATTCCCAAACCACCCCCAATATATATTCAGGGCGTCATCAAATACCCAGAGATGATTTGTTCACTACAAAATATTGTAGAGGAAGAGCAATATACAACTAAAGCTCTTCGGGATAATAGTATAAAACTTAACGCTAACAGCCCAGATACTTACCGAAAACTTGTAAGATACATGAAAGAGAATAACATTATTTACCACACATATCAAATGAAAGAAGAAAAGCCATACAGAGTAGTGATACAGCACCTTCACCATACTGTACCCCTAAAAGATATACAAGAGGAGCTAGAAAATAATGGACACAAAGTCAGAAACCCGATTAATGTTAGACACAGAGTCACCAAAGAACCGTTGCCCCTTTTCTTTGTTGACCTTGAACCAGCTTCCAATAACAAAGATGTATATAATTTAAGATACCTTAATAATAAGTCAATAGTAATCCAACCACCAAGAAAAAACAAAGTTATAGTCCAATGTACCAGATGCCAGATGTACAACCACACCAAGAAATATTGCAATAGACCATATGTCTGCGTTAGGTGTGGAGGAAGTCATGATTCCAAGGTGTGCAACAAAACAAGAGACACGCCAGCTAAGTGCTTTTTGTGTAATGGTCGTCATCCATCCAATTATAAAGGTTGCCAAGTTTATAAAGAACTCCAAGCTAAAAATAAACCAGATCTACGACAGCAACCCTCGCGACATCAAGAAAATTCGCTTCATACCTCAGTACATGACAATAACCAGCGAAATCATCTTAGTCAGACTAAAGCTCTCGAAAGGTCAGAGATCAATCATTCTTATGCACAAGCGCTCCGTCATGATGAGCACAACAGGCAAAGCAACGCTACGTATAATGATATCGAACAGCAAAATGATATAATACTGGTGCAATTTTTGAACGAATGCAAGGCCATGTTCAGTTAGCTCTTGCAACAGAATAACATGATCCTAAACATGTTGTCGACTGTCAATACTAGACTGGCTTAACCATTGTCCATTTCTCAGTTTCTTAGAATAGCATTATGGAACGCCAATAGCCTCCAACCCAAAAAACACGAAGTACAGATATTCCTGGTTATGCACAAAATAGACATTCTGCTCGTATAATAATAATAATAATAATAATAATAATAATAATAATAATAATAATAATAATAATAATAATAATAATAATAATAATAATAATAATAATAATAATAATAATAATAACATGCTTTTATTGACAATTAAGTTACATGTCAAACGGCAGAGTTCAGAAATATTTCTGTTCTTCCACTCAACCTATCCTTAATATAATACAATTAAATGGTGGTAGTGACTATTTACAGACTTATGAAACTCTCAGAAACACATTTTACGGACAGAACACACTTAAAAATACCACACTATAGTATATACCACACTGAACATCCAGACGGCACAGCTCATGGTGGTGCCGCAATAATAATTAGAAACTCATTACTAGATTATGAGATGCCAAAATTCCAAGCAGGTTTTCTACAAGCTACTACGATCCAAGTCAACAAGCTTCCTAATCCACTAACAGTATCAGCAGTTTATTGTGCGCCAGGACATAGAATTACAAAAGGAGACTTTCAATCCTTTTTTGTAATCTTAGGTAACGAGTTTATAGCTGGCGGGGATTATAACTCAAAACATACTAGTTGGGTGACAACATCGAAAGGTAGGGAACTCTGTAAGCTGATAATAGAAAAGAGGTACAGTACATTATCCACGGGAGAAGCAACATATTGGCCTACAGATCCAAGCAAAATTCCTGCCTTATTAGACTTCTTTGTAGTCAATGGGTTATCACAAAACTACCTAGAAGCACAATCTTGTCTGGATCTATCATCTGATCACACGCTAGTCGTAGCAACGGTAAGTGCCACAATTATAAGAAAGAAAGCAAAACCAGTCCTATACAACAAAAAAAAAACTGGAATATCTTTGGAGAATACATCAACGACAAACTCCAACCACAAATAAGTATAAAAACACCAGAAGAATGGGAAGAAGCAACAAATCACCTTATATCAAGGATACAACATGCTGAATGGTATGCTACACCTATAGTAGAGGATGAAGTCAAGGACTTAGGTAGCATTCCAAAGCAGGTGACCGAACTGATTACAGAAAAACGAAGAGCTAGGGCTATATGGCATTAAACTCATCACCCGGTAGGCAAAACACTCTACAACAATATTGCTAACAGACTGAACCGTAAATTACAAAATACTAGAAATGAAACATTCCGTTATTACATACAAAACCAAGATCACTCAATATGGAAAGCCACGAGAAGCTAAAAGAGTCCTCAAAATTATATACCACCCATTCGGGAAACTGGAGGCACCTGGTCAAGGTCAGACAATGAGAAAGCCGAATTGTTTAGTCAACACTTATCAGAAGTCTTCCAACCTTACTCAGATGAACCTGATCTAGAAATAGAGGAATATCTTGACATACTGCCACAGCTGTCTCCTCCAATCCGTAAATTTGAAGTTAGAGAGGTCAAGGAACCAATAAAGAGGCTAAACAAACGTAAAGCACCTGGACTAGATCTCTTTACTGGCACGGTACTGAACGAACTACCAGAGCAAGGGCTCAAATTTATAACTATAATATTCAATGCGACATTACGGTTAGACTATTGGCCCAAACAGCTCAAATTTGCTCAAATATTGATGTTTTTTAAACCAGGAAAGCCTCCCACAGAAGTAAAGTCATATCGACCTATAATTCTGTTGCCCATATTATCAAAAGTACTTAAGATGCTCATCCTTAATCGCTTACTAAGAGAACTGGACGAAGAGAACTGGATTCCTGAACACCAGTTTGGATTTAGAAAACAGCACTCAACAGTTCAACAATGCCATAGACTCGTGAATATAATACAAAAAACCCTAGAATCAAAAAAATACTGTTCTTGAGTTTTCCTAGATGCAAGTCAAGCTTTTGACAGAGTATGGCATAAAGGACTCCTGTACAAAATCAAGAAATCCTTCCCTTATCACTATTACCTCATCTTTAAATTGTATCTATCAGATTGATACTTTCAAATTAAACAACGCGAAGAAGTTTCATCTATCAGACCAATCCAATCAGGGGTACCTCAAGGTAGCGTGCTCAGTCTGATTCTATATCTACTATACACCTCAAATATACCGACTACCCAAGAAACTGACATGTCTACATTCGCAGATGACACAGCCATACAGTCTGTAAATGAAGACCCTGAAGCAGCCAGCTATCATATACAAAATCACCTTTCATTGCTACAAAGATGGTTAGACAAATGGAAGAAAAAGATCAATGAAGCAAAGTCATCGCATGTCACATTAACTCTGAACCGCTAGAATTGTCCACCTGTCCACATCAACAACACGGAAATTCCTTAAGCTGATCATGCTAGATATCTGTCACTACATCTAGACAAACGACTCACATGGAGTACCCACATTAAAAAGAAGCGTAAAGAGATGGATCTGAGAATGAAGAAAATGTACTGGCTAATAGGTAGAAAATCTCCAATTGCCATAGAAAACAAAGTCCTGGTTTACAAGGCTATAATCAAGCCAATCTGGACCTATGGCCTAGAATTATGGGGATCCTCCAAAGTATCCAACACTAACCTAGTTCAACGCTTTTAGTCCAAAGCCCTCCGCATCATAACAGCTGCTCCTTGGTATGTAAGCAACCACACCCTTCACAGAGATCTAAATATACCCTTCGTATCAGAAGAAATTACTAGAAGAGCAAACAAACACCTTCAAAAACTGTAAGCACATCAAAATGATGCCGTTAGACCATTACTTAAAAACCAAACAAGTCGACTGAATAGAAAGTAACCATCAGATCTATGGAGGCAGGTATGAAATAAAATTACAATTGCCGGATAGCACCAATGGGTGTAATTCCTTCATGTCAATTTCTCGTCAGCAGATTTACTTATAGAACTCAATGTATATACATATTAGTTAATATATATAATATATTAGGTGGTTCTGATTGTAAATATTAGTGTACAATAAAAAAAAAATACTTGTAACGAGGTGAATAAATACACCTCGATACAATGTAATTAAACATATATGCACCAAATAAATTCATGAAAATTAATAAATCTCATGCAAAAACAAACACAAGATACCGAGAAAAAGTGGTTTCAGATAAATGGATATATGTATTAATCAGGTGCCGATGTCCTATCATCGGCTATCTACATTTCATCACTGACGGACGCATATAAAAGGAGGCTGAGAATTCAAGGAAAATCAGTTCGCTTCGAGCATTCACACACCGACATAGCCAGTAAACCGCAGTCCACGGTCCAGTCGAGTGTCTTCAGCCTTAGGTGAATTTGCCACGATATTATACTGCAATGTGGTAAATGATTTGCCGCCTATTAAAACAGATGTTGGCTCCTGGATGTAATAGCATGGTACGATCTAGCTTGGTCTAAAACGCCTGCCTCAGTTGTTGACTCCTGGAAGTAAGCGTCTAAGATCAAACCACACCGCCGCCCCCTTTCCCTCCTTGTATTGATCGACCAGGGTGCCTATGAGCGACGTTGATTCTCGATCGTAACCCGCTGGTCTGGCCAAAAAGCCAAAATTGTTTAGTACCTGATCCTGAGTCCTGCGTGCTAAACAAAAGACCCCCCCCCCACACACACACTCAAAAAGGCAACTGAAAGTTCACCGTCGGCTGGCTAGGCTGTAACCTGAAAACTCTGAAAAGGCGTCCTGCCCGGAAGAAATATCCCAGTTCCGTTCCGCAGTGGGAAGAACCGAGCCGGCATTATATTTAGATTTATATCAAGTGTAAATAATGTATATTTTCCCCGCTTAGGGCTCGTACGCGTCTTTGCCGCCCCGATAGCACCGCAGCCTTTGGCTTAGATCTTAGTCCCCACGTTTTTCTATATAGCCGCCTAGTGACGGCTAGGGTCATAACTGCCTTGCGCAGTATTTTTTCAACGTGACCATTCCAGGTTAGCTTGGCGTCCAATATATTTTACCTCCCTGGCCATTGGGATGTTTCTACCGTATAGAGTGAGGGTTTTGTGGCCCTCCAACTTCCTCCTCCTCGTAAACGGTATGACGGTTGCTTTCTCGGGGCTCACCCGGAGCCCTTGGCCAACCGTCCACCTTTGCACCACTTTCAGTGCTGTCTGCATGCGCTCCCACACTGACTGTGTAACCTTTCCTCGAACTATGATGACAATGTCGTCCGCATAGCCCTGTACCTCGTAAACACCCCCCCCCCCCCAGCCCACCCCCCGAGACTCTCACTAGCAGGCCGTCCACGTCTAGGAACCAAATCAGGGGAGACAGTGCGCTCCCCCGCGGACACCCCGCCGCGACCCCCGCCAGCAAAGTCCCCCCCGCGAATGTTAGGTGAACACCGCCCTGTCCCTGAGCATGTAACCGATCTACCTGCAGCAGGTCTACTCTATTCCACGCTCCCTGACAGCTGCCAGTACCGATCCGAGTGAGGCGTTCCTGAAGGCCCCCTTTATGTCTAGGGAAGCCCCCAGCGCCACCTCCCTATTCTCCAGCGTATTCTCCAGTTTCAGCACCAGTTGGTGCAGTGCTGTTTCTGTTGAGACTCCTGCGCTGTATGCGTATTGTCCGCAGTGTAGATGGTATGCTTTCAGTACACCGCCCCTAATGTGCCGGTCAAGCAGTTTTTTCATTGTTTTTAGCAAGAAGGACACGAGACTTATTGGCCTCAGGAACTTTGCCTGGTCTGTTGGAAGCCCAGGTTTAGGAATGAATACAACCCTGGCCAGTCTCCATGCCTTCGGAATATACCCCAGAGCCATGCTGGCCTCATAATGAGGGTAATCGCCAGCACCAGTATGTCTATACCATGTTGGAGCATGATGGCCATTATCCCATCAAATCCAGGGGATTTAAATGGCTTGAAGCTGTTAATGGCCCATCTGATTTTGCTCAACCACCTCTTTAGCGTCTGTCCAGTCTATTCTTGTTGACCGCCTGTACTACGGCGCCTATATTTCTGAGTGTTCCCAGTCCGTATGTTAGCCGGGGAAGCGCGTCCGTAGTAGGACTTCCATAGTTTCCTTTCCCGACATTGTGGAAGTGCGTCCGTAGTGGGACTTCCATAATTTCTTCCCCCGAAATTGTAAAGCTTCCCGCCGATGTTTTAAGGGAGCTTATGTTGGTCTGATTGCCTCTGGACAGGATCTTGTGTATCGAGCACTCTCGGATGTGCTCTCCACCTCCTCGCAGTGCCTCCTCCACGGCTCTTTTCTGGCGTCTCTCAGTCTTTTATTGTAGCTTGTAGGGCATGTCTATATTCATTTCATGCTCCCGACCTTTTGGAGGCATTGAACAGCTTACGAACCTGCATCCTCCTTTGCCTGAGGTCCTCGTTCTACCACGGGACGTTCCTGGTGGACGCCCTCATTTTCAGGGGGCAGCTGGCGTTATAGGCCGAGGTAATTGCGTCTCGCACTTGGACTGCCGGAATCACGAGGTCTATTGAATTGTCTGTGGTACTCTTAACCCCCCGCAGTTCCACTGATAGGTCTGTCCTGTAGGCTTCCCAGTCCGCCTTGCGGGGGTCTCGGTACCATACCGTTTGTCTTTCGACTTTGGCGAATTCAAACCGGATGTCTCTGTGGTCTGAGCTACTCACTTCCCCATACACAGCCCAGTTCTTAACAAAGTCAGCCAGAAACTGGGTGGAAACTGTTAGATATTAAACTTCCTCACGCCGTGTTGTGACGAAGGTCGGTTTATTACCTCTATTTAATATGTCTAAATTAAATTTCATAATGAATTGTAAAAGTGACTCACCTCTAGAGTATGTGTCCGAGCTTCCCCACAACTCATGGTGCGCGTTCGCATCCATGCCGGTGATGGTCTGCCATCCACCTGCTCTGCTACCCACCGTCAGCTGCTCTCCAATTCCTTGGGTGAAGGAGGGTCCGTGCTCTCCTCTGGCAGATAGGCCAATCCGACAGTAATGTCCCTCAGCCCATCCGCTCCTCCACATGGGATTTTGATCGTTGCCAGGTCGCTGGCACAGAAGTTCATTAAAGGCAGAAACTCTACCCCTTCCTGACAAAAATTCAGGCCCTCGGGTTCTCTCTGAATCTGCTGTAGATGAGCTTTCCAGCAGCTCCGCGGACTCCCTTGATCTCTCCTTAATAGGGGTACGGTTCCTGGATGAAGGCCACAGCCGTGTTTTCAGAGCCATTAGTAGTCCGGCCGTGGCTGCCCTACTGTGTTGAAGGTTGACCTGAAGGATCCTAAGTCCCATCAACCCACGGTTGCTTCCTCAGTGGGCGGAAGCTTACACTTCCCAGGCTCCAGAATGCCTTGAAGGGGGTGCCTTCAAGGGCCCTGTTAGACGCCTGGTCGATCGAGAAGCCGAGAGTCTGTTCTTTCTCCTCTGCCTTCCTGCTTAGAACCGACAGATAGATAGAGCGACAGACTTGACAAACTAAAGGAATGCTATGGATTCACCGATAAAGAAATATTGAGGGCGCTACCTGCACTTTTCCGAGACACCGCCATTCTATGGTGGCGAAATACCAGAAACAACTGCAGCAACTATAGAGTCTTTAAAATGTTCTTTTGGCCAATAGATTTGAGAATGAACGTAGCTAGAGAAGTATACGAAAGGCGACAGAGGACTAACGAGAAAATCTAAAGTGAATCACCTACAACTGTCGCAAAGAGTAACGAACAACCGCCGCAACAAGTCTCAAAACTTCAAGTCAAGTCGATGCTAATGGCAGAAGCCAACAGTCGCAGAAGCTCCGATTTAAAATTAAGATCTCGTTCACGCAGCAGGCCGTTGTCCAGATCAACATCACGTTAAAAATCTAGATCCACAACTAGATCATCAAGCAGGGGTCCACCAAAGATCCGTTAATTATCCAGATCCCCTTCAAAGGAAGGCAAAAGGAAGAGGTCTGTTAGCAGAAAGAAGAGTACACGTTAAACGCAAAACCCAAGCGCAAGTGGAGAAAGAAATGCTAGTGGGGGGAGTAGCACCAGTAGAGAAAGGAGCAGTATCAAAAATAAGTCTCCAGTAAGAGCAAAATCTCATGAAAAAGTGAGGAAACCGTCTCCGAGTCCTTTGACTAGGGTCGAAAGGAAGGTTGTCAGGTAAAGAGAAGAACCAAGGTAATCTAAAACCACTCCAGCTAAGAAGAAAGAAGGGCAAAAGAAGACCCATTTTGTAAGAAAGGCGTTGAAGATGTTAGATTTGATGAGAGAAAGGCCGAAAAATGTCGAATTTTTGCTGAATCACATCACAGCGTGGAAGAAACCAAGGCAAGAGAAAAGAACACACTAAAAACAGAGGCTAGGAGTGTTAGCCCGAAAGAAAGTCTTCATCTCAGCCCACCGAGATATTCAAGAAGTCTGTCAAGCATTAAAGTCAATGAGTCTCCGCCCAAACCATCAAAGCATGTTGTTGATAAGAAAGAGAAATAGAAGATTAAAGAAAATGTGGGAGTTAAAAAACCGCAAAAGAAACGTGTCAATAGTTCAAGCGACAATGACAATGATGTACCATCTAAGGGTAAAAGAGATACATATAGCAATTCAGAAAAAGTTAAGAAGGAAAGGCAGAGTTCTGATTCGGAAGAAGAAAAGAAAACAAACAGTTATACAGCAATGGTGAAAGATAAGATTTTTTAAGTTAGTCATTTCACGAATCAAGTTTTACTTTTCAATTTTAATTTTTTTACATTTTTTTACAAAACTAATTTAAGTTCGAACAAGAAGCTAAAGCTTTCAAGAAGCTAGAGAACAATATAGAAGACAATACAAAACCGAGTTGTGAAAACTCGGATTTGGCACGTCAACGTAGCAGGAAGTTTGAAGATGAAAGAAAAAAAAAGCATTTTTTTCCTTAACCGAAGTAAGAGAAGGATGTAACGAGGTGAATAAATACACCTCGATACAATGTAATTAAACATATATGCGCCAAATAGATTCATAAAAAGTTAAATAATTTCATGCAAAAACAAACACAAGATACCGAGAAAAAGTGGTATAAGATAAATGAGGATATGTATTAATCAGGTGACAATGTCCTATTTTATTTATTTTTTATCACTGACGGACGTATATAAAAGGAGGCTGAGAATTGAAGGAAAATCAGTTCGCTTCGAGCATTCACCGATACACCGACATAGCCAGTAAACAGCAACTGAAAGCTCACCGTCGGCTGGCTAGGCTGTAACCTAAGAACTTTGAAAATAAGTCCTGCCCGGAAGAAAAATATTAGTTCCGTTCCGCATTAGGAAGAACCGACCAGGCATTATATTTCGATTTATATCAAGTGTAAATAATGTATATACTGTAAATACTTTTATATTTTTCGGAAATTGTAAATAAATAGATTCAATAAAAAAAATTCTTCACTGAGTTATCCTGGCACTTAAGAAAACAACCTTACATAGTGCACTGTAAAATGTATATCAATAATCTAAATATATAGATCAAAAACCTATTTATGATACATAATATTTCCATCGCAATTTTACTGTTGCATAGCAGATATTTTAAATACATTTTATTAGGTACTTACTTTTTTCTTTGAAGCAGTAGAGTTACCATGTAGTACAAAATGTTTTTCTATTGTTTATTTGAAGCGTTTTTACGCAAATTCAAGTATATAACAATTATTATTCTATTAAAACATTTTGTTTTGATGCCACTCCCTGTATGTACAAAAACACATTGAATACTGAATCTGTACAAAGCAAGCCACAACCAGTTTCAAGTGGTACATACCGGCACCGGCGAAGTCATTGACCATTGACCATGAGAAAAGCAGTAATACTGGAATACTTTCAATAGTCAACCTCGCCGGTGTCAGTGCATACATTTTTCCCAAGAGGTCCCACACATCGTCGGATATAAGTTGTTAAAACGTGTAAAACGTTACAGATACACTCGACGCTCTTCCGAAAGACAGATGTGCGTCTCTACTGAACCCCTCGGACGATAAAAGTAAAACCAACATTGTCTTCTAGTTCAACTTCTTGAGTTATATGGGCTACAATATATTTGACGACCTTCTTTATCCCCACTGAGAAAAATTGTGTTATTAAACTGTGTTGCTGAAATATTTCTTATTATACTAGGTATACTTCTAATTATGAGAGATTACCGTCAACTTGTGACAAGAAAACCTATTGCTACCCGCAGATATACTGAGTTTTCTAAACGTTGGTTAATACAGTTATATGAAAAATTAATAACCTTAATAAGACTGTTTGCTTACTGACGAAACTTATTAAACTCTATAATAGTAATAAGTCGACGCATTTTTGTAGTAATGATTCTGTTTAATAGTTTTGGCAATCCCCGGATTATAGATTTGGTTTAATAGTGCGTAGAACATTTCTTGCTGTTCTTATTATATCGCATATTTGGGGCAAATCTGCGTTAACTTAGCTGTTGGCTACCGTTGAGACTGCGCAGTATGATAGTTCGGCGTTCAAACAGATACGGAATGACCTTTCAACTCAACCACTATTCTATCAGTAATGTGCTCAGTGCTCAGAACTTAAGAACACATAACCACACAAAACGTTGTGTCAGAATCAGCTATATATGCTTATAGTTTTTATCTTAGTGGAAAAGGTTAGATGAGTGAAATAGTGGAAGCCGTATTGAGTAAAATCAAAATGGAGAATGAAAACGGGTACAAATCTAAACTTAAGGAGTTTGGTTTAGGCCAGTATTTATTTATTTATTTATTCGATATGCAAATACACAGTTTATAAAACCATTTTCGTATTGCATAACAGAATAAAATATAACTATGGCGTATACCTATAATTCAACAATATCACTTACTACCCACATTAAATCAATAACAAAACAAAAAACATTTTGACAAGCTTAAATTCCACTTCAGGTTTCACAGGCAGTCCATCAATTGTATAAAACTAAATCAAATTTAAATTTACTTTATCTACTCCAAACTCATATCTTAATGAGTACAAGTAATTTGGAGACTCAACAAAGTCAACAGGAGAACGTGGTTAGCAGTGGCGTCTCCTGACCAAAAAGTTCGGGTGTGCGCTACGAGTTGCTGGTAGTGGTGACGGCGAGGAATACAACTTTTTTTGCATACAAAATGTCAATTTTAAATTACACTGAAAAATTTTCTTTAGCAAAAATAGATGTGAAAATGTAGTTTGTCACTCAAACAAAAATGCATTGACAGTGACTTAACGGACTTACTACAGTGATGTATTGTGTTATAAGATCGGTTACAAGCGTTCTTAAATATAATTTTAAATGTCAACATGATTTACGTTAAAATAAGATTAAATTTAAAATTAAAAAAAAACTTACATGGCTACTATTTATATATAAATTCCAATCGTCGATCCTGTTTCAAAAAATTGTTTATAACAGAATCATAAAAGCATTCTTTATTGCTTTGGAGTTCGACAAGAATACTTTTTTCAATTGACATCAAAGCCAGTCCGGTGAGTCTGTCTTCTTGTTGGGTTGAACGATTATAAGTTTTTATCCTCTTCAGTGCAGAAAACGACCTTTCTACGGACGCCGTTGTCGTTGGTATTGTTAAAATTAATATTGCTAGTTTATAAACTTCTTATAGTCCCATATTAAGCTTATTAGTGTACATAAAATCAACGATTTCATGTATAGCTTTATTTTCAAACTCGGTAGATGAATAAATAACTATTAGTTCATTTTTAAGTCTTATGAAATCAAACACGTCATTGTATAAAGTCTTGAGTTTATCGAATTCACTGTCTGGAAACTTTGTTTTAAAAAAGGAAATGTATTACTATGTAAAAGATTAAAATAACTAAGTGTTTCAATTGAAGAATATCTGCTTTTAATTTGAACACATACATTGTCTATAATTTCACAAAATAGCCGGCGAAAAGATAATTGGTTTGGGACAACAGAATCGTCGATTTTCTGCCTTTTTGCCGAACGCGCATCATTATAGTTTGTAGAATCGTTTGGAGAAATTTGGTCATTTGTCCATTCATACACTTCCACAAATGAATTCTCATTTTCGCGAATCTCTTTAAAGGCATTTAATGTATCGACTACCTTCTTACTGCAATAAAGTATGTCAAATGTTTTCGTTTGCAGAATATCAAAGAGAACATCTGTGTGTGAAAATATTTTTGAGAATAAACGCAGCAAAAAAATGTTATCAAATTTTTTGAGGAAAGCTAGAAACCCTTGGAATTTGACATTAGAATCATGATCCCAATCACCAGAGTTTTCGATGCAATGTGAAAAGAATGCCAGCAACTGAGATCTATATTCATAAACAGTATGAACTAGACGGGAAGCGAAATTCCATCTAGTTGAGGCAACAGTTGGAAGTTTTTTATCTACAAAATCCTTTAACAAATGGGTTCGTTTCGTCGATTTACTAAAAAATGCAGCCAAACCATTTAATGTTTGAAAAAATATTCTGCACTGCGGAACATTATTTAACGACTGTTGCAAAACTAGGTTCAACACATGAGCATAGCAATGTGTAAAAATGGCATTTGGATATTTTTCCAAAACTTTTGTTTTTAGTCCATTTAAATTGCCAGCCATACCGGATGCTCCATCATAGGTCTGCCCAATGAGTTTACGACCTATCTTAAAAGAATCGACGACATTTTCCACATGTTGAAATAATCCTGCAGAAGTTCGGTTAGCACTTACATCAGTAAAATTAATGAACCTTTCGTAAGTCGATCCATGGTATACGTATCTAAATACAGTTGAAAGTTGAGACTTATTTATGATATCAGTGGTTTCATCCAACATAATAGACACAAAATCAGTTGCATCGATTTGTCGTTTTATCTCATCCATCATTACACTATTTATGGCCTTGATTAAATCATTTTGTATAGTTGCAGATGTACCGCGAAATATTGTTGATGTTTGCAAATGATTGTTCAACAGTGGATCAAATTCTCGAGTAGATTCTAAATATTCTCGAAAATTTCCTTTATTTAAAGATTCCGCCGACTCGTCGTGTCCTCGAAATGGCAATTCTTGTTTTCCCAGAAAACATGTAGCTTGTATTAGCCGTTTTAGAATTTCTCGATTTTTTCTCACTTGTTCATTATGAATGCGAATATTGTCTCGTTTTTGCTCGTCAAGTTAAACATCAATTCTTTGTTTTCCAAATAAACTAAATTTTAAAAAACAATTCGCATGAAATTGGCTTCGTTCATGTTTTTGCAGCGCTGCTGATAAATGGTTTAGATCTGAAAAACCTTCTGTATTCCAAACATTTTTCATAGATTCTGACTTAAACAACAAACATCGCCAACAAAATAATTTATTTCGTATGGGACACCCTGCCAACCAAATTGTTTTTTCATATTGCGTGAGTGAAAAATGTCTGGTATAGTCATTGCAGCTATCTTTTTTAACTGTATGTTTCATAACAAGATTCGGCATTTGCGGACAAGGTCGTTTTCCTATTAGCTGCATTTTTTCTTCAAAAGACCTAATGGGAAAAGGTTTTTGAAACAATTGCTGAATAGTTATTTCATCTGCCATTATGCAAACACAGATAATGTATGTCTTTGTTTTAAAAATTATTAACACTAAATGTACATACATATATTGTATCTATATGGGAATAATACGTAGATAAATAAATTAATCCCACCGCAGCACTAACAAAATTAAAATCACTTAAAACTTTAAACACGAAAAGAACAAGGAATTATTATACAATATCTTCACACAAAATTGTGTTAGCGTTAGCACCGTCCGGAAAGGGGTTGAAGACTGAAAACATTAAAAGTAGTTCAATGTTAATATGGTACTAAATAATAAAATGTGTAAAAATGTATTATAGTCTTTGATTCTAAATTTTGTCGTCTCTGCAAGCACAGTGGTGATGCTCGTAAATAATGCTGTCGCAGGGTTGGGTAGACAGGCGTTCCTTTTATTTGTCTTGAGCTATATTTTTAGAGCTCATCCCATCCTTAAAATCAATGGTATTTTTTCTACTATTGTAAAGACGTGGGTGAGGGACTGCATTGTATATTAATACATCTCAATCGACTCAAGTTGTTCGGAAATATTAACGCACACCTAACCCGAAGTCATTCCCCGTTGCTATTGACCTACTCATATTCTCTGAATATGTTACTATTAACCGATTATTCATGAAATCAAATAAGTAAATTAAATCGATTTTCACAAAATATGTAGTGTATTAAGACTAAGGGAAAAACAAATAAAACATATTTAATTGTGCACATTTTGATTATATTTTAGGGTGTGCGGCGCACACCTAGCTCACTAGGAGAAATCGCCACTGGTGGTTAGAGATGTACATGTTCAGTCAATATGTTCTTAAATGCTGTTAAGTTCATGTTAAAGATGTTAACATGCTTACACAGTTTGTTATAACTTGAGCACATTCTATAAATCGGAGAACTGAACAGACTATTTGTTCTGTATCTTGGTATACAAAATAGTTGATCTAGTCTACTATCCCTTTGAGGAACCTTGAACTGATTCCTGCCAAAAATTCAGAAAAATTTACCAAGTTCCTCACGATTCTAAACAAAAACACCAGGTCAGCAACTATGCGCCTGCTCCGAAGACTGGTCATATTAAACACAGCACGCAAACTCCCATAGGGTGTTGTGTCGGCCGCTGGGTTTAAATCAGTCTAAACTAAATTGACACATATGATCTGACGAAAAAATGAACTGTATGCGAAAACTAACGACTACAAATAAATCAAATGTAATACCTCGAGTCCGTATGAAGCAAACATATATACATGTATTATAAATATGATGATATGATATAACAAAGAAAAACTTACCGGTCAACTGCGGTTTGACTTCTTGGTAAATGCTTCCAGAAAGGAAAGGGATATACTAGTTAGGATGTAAGGAATCTGGAGGCACTAACAATTCACTTAATAAAAAATATGTCGACTAACAAAACACACATATATACGTCTGCAGTTTCGAGAGGAAAAACAGTTAATAATATTTCTAGTAAAACTGCTTAAGACGTCTACAAAACGACTGTTCTTGGCAGCTTATCGCCCACAGGTACGATAAGATAATTTTGAACTTCAGTTTAATTTAAAAACAATACAGGGGTTGCCATCTGTCTCTCGATAAATCAAAATAAAAATTATTCTAGCCAAAACTACTATTTAAACATAATTAACGGAAATATATCGCACAGCGGCGCCAACACACCCCCCGCCCTGAAAGACTGTTTCAGAACGTACCATTGAAATTAAAACATACAAAATAACAAATTCTAACTGAAAACTAATAAAAATAATACAAGACTAATAAGAAGTAAAAGGTCATTGGGATGGTAGTGGGCATAGTCGCACTACAGGTCTTTTGTAAACGCCAGTTTTTGTTCTGACCTTAGCGACTCTTACTACACCATCAGTACCCGGAAAAACCTCTTCGACAACGCCAACCGGCCAACGAAATGGCGGCACATTATCTTGTTTTAGTATAACTAATGTTCCGATCTCTATGGGCATGCTTGGGACATTCCACTTCTGCGTCATTTGAAGTTGCGTGAGATATTCATTGTGCCATCTTTTCCAAAATGTATGTACCATGTGGTCTATCAAATTTTTACGATCGAACAAACTCCTAGCAGCAGTCTCTTCATCAACAAGAGGCAAAGACTTTAATGGGGTAAAAGTAAGAAAATGTGCTGGAGTTAAAGGAAGTGGGTCCGAAGGGTCAGTACTAAGCCAACTAAGAGGTCTACTATTTAACAACCCCTCTATTTGTGTCAGAACAGTATTAAGTTCCTCATAGGTCAAAATTTGAGAACCAATGACTTTATAGAGATGAGTTTTAACAGCCTTAATTTGGGACTCCCAAACTCCGGAGAAATGAGGACTCAAAGGAGGTTGAAATTTCCAAACGATTTTATTCGGAGTGAATTCGGTTTGTAGTGCGTGGTTATATGAATCAGAATTAACAAAGTTATAAAGGGCATCTAATTTATGTTTAGCCCCGATGAAGTTTGTGGCTCCGTCCGAATACATGACTGAACATGCCCCACGACGTGACAAAAAACGCTTAAATGCAGCCAAAAACATGTCGGTCGATAAGTCCGACACTAATTCCACATGCAGAGCTTTAGTTGCCAAACAAATAAATAAACAAATGTAGGCCTTCTGACTTTTAACTCCCCTCCTTTTCCCCAAAGTTACGAAGAAAGGCTCCCCATAATCAACACCACAATGTAAGAAGGGTTTGGCTTCTGAAACTCGTACCGCAGGGAGATCTGCCATTTTTGGAAACGTCGGCTTGGGATGTTGACGAAAGCAATGATTGCATTTTCGAAGGCGATATCTAACGGCATTGACGTAAAATCGACAAAACCAAATGTGGTCCAGTATGCAAATTTTTTCGATGACAGTCATCAATTAGCAAATTCACAAAGTGATCGTTTCTAGACAAGAGAAAGGGATGCTGCCGATCGAATTCTAAACTTGAGTTACTAAGTCGACCTCCCACCCTAATCAAACCATCTTCCAAAAATGGACACAAAGGACGAAGACGGGGAGAAGACAATTTGTTCTTTTCCAACAATAAGATTTCGGAATTAAAATAATGCCGCTGAACTACTTTGATTAAACGCAGTTCAGCCGTTTCCAAATCAGAACTTGAAATAATTCCTGAGGTTTTCAGAATTCTAGAAAATCGTAAAACATAAACAGTTGTAAGGATCAACTTACTAAAGGACGAACAACGAGAAATCAATTGATATAATGGGTGTGGCTCTACCTCGGTTGTTACCATTAAAATAACCTTTTCCTCGGGCAATTTCCCTTCGGTAGCAGCAATCGAAATAATCGGCCACTGCGACACACTTAACTTCAACCATTCTGGACCTGATTTCCAAACATCTGATTTCATGAACTGTGAAGGTTGCATACCACGAGACAAGCAACCACTTATATTATCAGAACCTTCCACATGAAACGAGTTTTCCGAACTAACCAACTCTTGAATGAGTGACACTCTATTAGCTACAAACACATGCCATCTATAAGGAGGCGAAGCGATCCAACTCAAGGTCACTCTTGAATCAGACAAAGCAAATATTTGTCGTATAGTGATACGAGATTCGAGACTGCTTTTTACAAATTTCAACAATCTAGCTAATAATACGGCTGCGCACAGTTCTAATCGTGGAATTGATTGCACCTTCATAGGAGACACCTTAGTTTTAGCACAAGCAAGCGAAACCTGAACAAAACAATCTGGCGTCACTCCCTTGATGTAGACCACAGCCCCGTATGATTCTTCACAAGCATCGCAAAAACCAATCAATGTCACCTCAGAATCTGTAAAAACACCCGAATGACGAAACATTCGAAAATCTGATAGAAACGGCAATTCACTCTGGATTTTTTGCCACTGATTAAGAATTTTGCCAGTGGGAACTTCATCCCAGTCCAACTTTAGTTTCCACAGCTCCTTTACAATTCGTTTCAGCATTAAAGTAACAGGAGCCAGAAGACCAAGTGGATCAAACAATCTAGCCACAGTGGATAAAACGTTCCGTTTTGTACATATCCTGTGTTCCACATGTGTAGCAAACGAAAAAACATCCTCGCTGGGAAACCACTGTAATCCCAATACTTTTAGGCTATCTAAATCGAAACTAACCACCTTTGGTGAACGTTCAGCCTGTGGAATTTCCGATAGAAGCTCCTCAGAATTTACAGCCCATTTAGTAAGCTGAAAATCGCCAGCAAAAAATAAACCAACTAATTCTTGATAAAGAACCCTTGCCTTTTCTAAACTTTCAACACTCGAAACCAAGTCGTCCATATAAAAATCACGATGTACGACTTTCGAAGCTAATGGATATTTTTCCGATTCATCGTGAGCCAACTGTCTAAGTGTTCTCAACGATAAAAAAGGTGATGACTTCACGCCGAAAGTGACGGAATTTAACTGATAGGTTCGAATAGGCTCATCTTGAGAAAATTTCCACAATATTTGTTGAAACCTTTGATGTTCAGCATTCATTCCAATTCGCAAATACATTTGACGAATGTCTGCTGTAAAGGCTACCGGAAACAAACGAAAATTGAGAAAAATATCAAGTACATCAGACTGTAATTTTGGGCCTGTGTACAACAAATCATTCAAACTAAATTCTGTCGCCGACTTGCAAGAGGCGTCAAAAACACAACGAAGAGGAGTAGAAGTGCTTTCAGGCTTAAACACACCGTGATGCGGAATAAAATTATTAGGAAAATAAATTTCTTTCGAGAGAGACATATATCCTTCTTGTAAATATTCACGAATAACAGAACTATACTGTTCCTTAAATTTTGGGAACTTATCAAACCTTTTTTCTAAACTATTAAAACGTTTTAATGCCATAGCATAAGAGTCTCCCAATTTGTCAGGACTCAATTTAAAGGGAAGTTTTACGACATATTTCCCAGAAGATTCTCTTTTGAGGGTAGACGAGTATATTTTTCCACATTCTAGGTCATCGGGATGTTCGAATCTTTGAACTGGAATCTCCTCCATTTCCCAAAACTTTACCACGAGACTATTCAAGGAAGGTTCAACAGTAGTGTGAAACGAGTGAAAACTTCTGGATTCCGAAATGATCGCTGGAGCTGAACCCATAATGACGTAACCCAGTTTAGTTTCAACTGCAACAGGCATATCTACAGAGCCTGTTACCTTATGGGAACCCAACAAACATGGGAACAATTGTGCTCCGATTATTCCGTCAACAGCACCTGGTTGGGCAAAAGTAACATCTGCTAACGGCAGCTCAAAGAAATGGTTGACAGATTCTCTATGAACCTTAAAGGCAGGCAATCTGTCAGTTATTTTCTCAACTAATAAAGCATCTAACGAATATTGAATATTGGAATCTAAAATAGACGAAATGACAACTGATGCTTTCCCTAATACTGAATTATCATTAGCACCCATGCCTTTAACAAACGAATCACAATTAGAAATTTCCAAATCAAGTTTTCTGGCCAAGTTAGCAGTCAAGAAATGTGCTTGGCTACACGAATCTAATAAGAATCTTGCTCTATGACCCCTACCATCTTGACCAAAAATGTTTATAATCGCAGTAGATAACAAAACCGTCAACCCAAAGTCAGATGCAGATTGTAAAGTCGAACAAAATGTGGATGGGCTTAAGCTATTTTGGAGTGACTCTGAGTTTTCTCCCGATTTATTACAATCTTCTAGACCAATTCTGCCAGAAATATTTTTCCTAACACTCTGTTCATTATCTGTAGATAATTTAGTATTATCATTCTGATTTTTGACAAAATGTAAAAGTGTGTGATGCTTATGTTTGCAAATTCTACAAGATACTGCACTTTTACAAGCAATAACTTTATGTTTAGCAAAACAATTAATACATAAGTATTGATCCTTTATAAATTTAAATCTATCTACAGGCGATTTCGACAAAAACTTATCACACAAAGCCAAAGAATGTTGTTTTACACGACAGCAAATACAATTCTTATCATTGAACTCTTTCTTATTTTCAACAAAAAATGCTTGAGATTTCGCTTTATTATTACACTGTAAAGAAACTGAACTATTCAATTTATGCATATTCGGAGTTATGGTATAAATATGCGCTTGGTCTTTAATAAACCCTAGAACTTCCTTGTATGTGAAAATATCTGATGTTCTACGAGAGTTTTCAAAAAGACTTCTAGTTTCGACATCCATTTTAGACCAAATTAAATATGCATACGTAAAATCTAATAAGTCATCAAGTTTTAAGTTTTGCAAAGCTTTAAATGCCGTATCACACTTCTCTAAAATATTGTTTAAACTATTAGACGACGCAGATTGGGCCGGTTTCAAATCTAAAATTTGTTCCAAATAACTAGTTGCTAAAACACGACGATTTTGAAATTTTTCAACAAGAGTGTCCCAAATAATTTTGTAATTAGTACCAGTCGGAGGTAATCCCGAACAACTATTCAAAGCTTTACCTGACAACTGTCCCACCAAATAATTTACCTTGTCGACGTCAGTTAAGTCCGAGCTTTCATGAATGAGACTTTTAAAACATTCGTAAAAGACTTCCCATTCCCTAATATTACCTGAAAACCTAGGCAAACTTAACTTCGGCAACTGAGGAACAGTTTGACGTTTTTCTTTATTTTGACCCTGCGTATTCTGGTTTGAGTCAATCATTCTGCTTGCTGTTACACGCGGATCTTCAGCCATTACTAATATATGACAATATAAGTCGTCAAACGCATCTAATGCCTGAAAACTCGGCACATATTTTGAATCCAACTGTATTTGTATCTCATTAAGCGAGTCAATAATCTGCGTAAATTCATCTTTAGTTTTTTCCAACAATTTTAGCTTAGCTACAAAGTTTTTTAGAGAAGCGGCATCGTTTAATTTTTTACCGAATTCGTATAATGTTTGTAAACGCAAAATATAAGTTTCCTTTTTCGACGTTAAAATTTTCAGTTGACGTTCTAGTACCTGTTGATCAGTCATAATTACGATTAAATTGAAAGAAAGACAATAGTTATGAACCTCATAACAAATATTAAATAAATGAATATGAAAACGAGCCAATATAAATTCGAAAAATTAAATACAAAATTTTAATGTTATTCTTTGCACGCAAAGAAAAAAACTATCAAGATAAGTACACTATAAGAGAAACGACTGGTGTATGATTTACCACCAAATTATCTCCAAACGGAAAGAAACAAACCAAAAAATGTTCGCGAATCGAACCAAATATTATTCTAATCCTTCGGAAATAACCATGACTAACTCATACACCTCTAAAACTAATCAAATCCTTGATAGACAGAATGCAACCCAATATTAGTTTAAACTGTGCAAATACCTAGCGTATGTACTAAAAACTGCTCTCCTATTTACAAAAACAACTGACTCGAAGTATTTTAAACAAATCTACAAAACAACTTTGCACTCTAATATCGATTCAAACTCTAATGATCCGGCTCGAATGGCCAAATATTATGTGTCGGCCGCTGGGTTTAAATCAGTCTAAACAAAATTGACACATATGATCTGACGAAAAAATGAACTGTATGCGAAAACTAACGACTACAAATAAATCAAATGTAATACCTCGAGTCCGTATGAAGCAAACATATATACATGTATTATAAATATGATGATATGATATAACAAAGAAAAACTTACCGGTCAACTGCGGTTTGACTTCTTGGTAAATGCTTCCAGAAAGGAAAGGGATAGACTAGTTAGGATGTAAGGAATCTGGAGGCACTAACAATTCACTTAATAAAAAATATGTCGACTAACAAAACACACATATATACGTCTGCAGTTTCGAGAGGAAAAACAGTTAATAATATTTCTAGTAAAACTGCTTAAGACGTCTACAAAACGACTGTTCTTGGCAGCTTATCGCCCACAGGTACGATAAGATAATTTTGAACTTCAGTTTAATTTAAAAACAATACAGGGGTTGCCATCTGTCTCTCGATAAATCAAAATAAAAATTATTCTAGCCAAAACTACTATTTAAAGATAATTAACGGAAATATATCGCACAGCGGCGCCAACAGGTGTAAAATTGGGATGAGATCCAAAAAAACTTAAGATGCAGAAAACGAACAAACCTCTGTTGAACTTTCTCCACCACATCAGAATGAACCCTCTAAAAAGGATTCCACACCACCGACAGGTACTCCATTTTTAAACGTATATATGCATTAAAGAGAATTTTAACCGTTTGAACTCTACGGAATCCTCGCGAGTTTCGTATAATAAACCCCAAAGTTTTCAACCCTGAGGCAGCAATTTTTCCACGTGCTTCGCAAATCTTAACTTAGTGTCAAACTCAATTCCCAACAGTATATTGGTACTCAACAGGAGCAAGACGCCTCGTGAAAGTAGAAACAAAACATTTCCCAATATTCAGGAACATTCTATTTGCATAACACCATTCTAACAGTGCACCAATGCTCCTCTGTAATTCCTTACAATCACTAATGCTTGAAATAAGACGAAATATCTTTAAATCGTCAGCAAACTACAAACAAAGGGAGTCAGCTATACTTATCGGCAGATCATTGACATACAGTAAATACAATAAAGGTCCCAAGTTTGACCCCTGGGGCACCCCAGAGGGTGACTAAGACAATGAGGACTCGCTTCCACCATAGACGACATATTGTGCCCTTCCAGTCAAATAAGATGTAAATAACCTAATCAAGTCAAGAGAAAAATGACACATATAAAGCTTCTCCAAAAGAACTTTGTGGTCCACCTTATCGAATGCCTTCTTAAAATCTGCATATATGGTGTCCAGCTGACCACTAGCATTGATTGCCTCAGGTAGTAACCTGAGTAAAAAGAGCAAGGTTGGTAGCAGCGGCAGAAATCCATGTTGTTCATCTACGATCAGCTGCTCTACGTGTGAGAATACTTTAGAATACAAAATACTCTCAAACATTTTGGAAAAATTGCACAGTATCGAAATAGGTCTATAATTTTCAACAAGTTTCCTTAAGTCAGATTTAAAAACTGAAATACCCTTGATAATTTTCCATAGTAGGGGATACTGGCATTTCACCAGTATTAGATTAAACACATAGCATAGGGGTGCGATCAAAAATTCCATACAGCTCCTAATCACATACGAAGGAATATTATCAACACCCATAGCACCACCAATCTTTAATTTTTTTTATAGTTTCTTCAACGTCTCTGGGCGTAATTTACGGAATACGAAGTCAATATCTTCACCAACAGTTACATTCCGTAACTCGTCAAGAAACGAGGATGTGTCCCAATCATGTTCCGGTTCTGTATACACTGAAGAGAAATACACAGCAAACCCATCAGTTATATTTTTACTATCACGTAAAACTTGATTACCTACTTTCATTTCAGACAACTTGTCATATGTGTTCCTACAGCGCTTTACATGTTCCCAGAAAACATCTGGATTGATCACAATATTTTCTTCCAAACCAGACACATATGCCCGATGTGCTTCATGAACACTCCTTTTTATCTCCCTTCTCAAATGCCTGAACCTTAAATTAAATTCTGTGTTCCCTGTTCTCATGAAAAGTTTTCAACACTTATGCTTTCCCTGAATATATTTTATTATTTGAGGCGTTAACCACGGCGGGTAATTCATTCTATGCTTTATAAACTTAGGAGCTGTATCAAAACCCTGATAAAATACATCATTCAGCCATAGAACTGCTGAATCCACATCATCTATAGCGTATAGCTCATCACAGTTGGTATCTTTTATGTAATTATACAAATATAAATACCGACCCTTTCTGAAATCATAGGTATCTTTACGTACACCCGAACTTTTTATGGCCCTAGAAAAGCGTAACACACACAACAGTGGCGGATGATGCACGTCCCCCTTCTCAACAATAGACTCCTCCCGAGAAACCTGATATTCGAGTACATTTGTCAAAACCAGATCAAGTAACATACAGTTTTCAGTCAATACAGTATTTATCTGCGTCTATCCCATAACACCAATAAAAGCCTGGACGCAGAAAGTGCGTTATGGTAGTGAATGTTCATAGAAATGATCTGGCACAAAATATTCTATTACAACTGTTTTTTCTTGTAACATAGAGACCTGAATTTTGGTGCATAGTTTACTCTTTATATTGTAAACCTACCCACCAATTTGGTTATCATAGCTTTTTTATTTTTTGAGTTATCGGTGTGATACATATTATATATATATATATATATATATATATATATATATATATATATATATATATATATATATATATATATATATATATATATATATATATAAACATATAAAAATTGATATTGACCTCGGATATGGGTTCTAGGGGTCCTAGTTTGCGCTCATTTGCAAAAAATTTCAAAATTTAAAATTCGGGATCTCCCCATTAGTGAATTTTTTCTACGAAAATTCACTAAAATCAAAAAGTTCACTTTTTATGCGCTCATACCTATAATCAACAACTTCCCTACCAAATATAGGAACATTAAAATCACCCAAGATTAAGCATTTAGAACCATCAACGAGTTTTGACTCGATTATATTAAAAAGATTCAGGTAGTCATTTATATTGGGCTTGGCTAAATAAACAGAAAAAATGTACATACTTACACGATTCTCTAACATTATCCTAACACCTATAATTTCTACAGATGATTCCTCAAAGTCAAGGCTATTAACAATATAGTTAGTTTTCACTGCTATAAGTACACCACCCCCACGGCTATTACGGTCCTGCTTAAACACGTTATATCTGCTATCAAACAGTTCCGAATCAAATATATCCGAGCCCAACCACGTCTCACTTATAATAACTGAATAAAATTCATGACTTTTTGTTCGTAAACCCCTCACATTTTGGTAAAAAATATTAATTGTCTTGTTCATGGAAATATTTGTCGTGCAGTGTATTTCTGTGTGCAGTGTATTTTAAAAGCCAATAGTAGAAATAAATGCAATCTCATTAATAAACTACCTGAAAAAGTATTATGGCAGCATTTGCTGGTGAGATATATGTTTCTTATGTTTTATTTCACCCAGCTTTCTATAAATTCAGTACTATAGAATAATGGATCATTTGCTGGTAAGATATATGTTTATGAGCTCTTTAAAACGTTTGTAATTTTTTTACTATGAATCTATAAAATAAAATATTTCCAGTTTTAAGTTGAAATTATTTTGTTGTTTCAATAAAGCTTTGGACAAATACATAAAAAAAACTGCTACCTTCTTCTGGACCACAATACCATAATCATGCTTACATCAAAGAAAAATGGGCCTAGACTGATCTTCCTGAAAAAAATTCTTGAGATTGTTGTACCTAACTGATGTTTTTGGACTATACAATACATTTTTTATTATTTTTATATGAAGTTTGTTATAATTTATGTATTTGTTAAAAATATTTTTATACCATCAAAACCTCTGCATTACTTATTTTCTTTCATTTTAAACACCCCTCCTCTACAGTCAGAAACTCACCAGTGTATTAAATTAAATGCTGCAATAGCATGGCAGTTTTATGACTACAAGTAGGCTGCTTTATAGCTATAGAAAGCACAATAAAGTTTTATATGACAGTATAATAAATGTAGCAAAAGCTATATAAAATGTATTAACCGTGTCATGCTGGTGTCATATGATAGTATTATAATAATAAGTAAACTGCTTCATAACCATAGATATTCCAACATGCGGCTTTTATATGATCGTATAATGAATATGTAATGAAGCAGTATAAAATGTATTAATCATCATATTGCAATAATATGACAATTCTATAATCATATAAAGGAGCTTAATAACTATAGCAAGTCTGTTATGTTGCTTTTACTAGACATGTGTACTACTGTTATTCTACACTAGCTTAATTACTGTAAGAATACTGTTCCAGCATTACCAGGATTGTTGTCACAACAACCTGTCTATTTTTTTAATCCACCATTTTTGCTGTGGTTATTAGAATTTACACAGATTTTAAAAGACATTTTTCTCAGTCCCAGCTTCAGGATCTTCTACATTATCAGGAATGTCTTTCAGTTTAAAAGTGACACTTCGCCTAACTGTTTTAAACTTTTTATTAGTTCGAGATGTTACCTCAACAATTTGAAACGCCATGTCTATCTTGGGACACTATTCCGTTACAAGCATAACTGAACAAAAATACCACTTAACAATTGTATCAAAACTAGTTATATTAATGTTTACACCTCAAAGCCGCGAAGACAACTGAGAGACAACGGCTGCTGATAACTTTACTTATAAACGATATATCAACCAACTTTCACCGCTACTTCACAATACCGTCTATTTATTTTGATCTGTACACCACAAAGTCTTGAACACAACTGAGAGCCAACAGGTTCTAATGTCTTTGCTTATACAGTTCTACGAGTACGGAATATAAAACACAGTTGATGAGTGTGCCCTATTTTATGTTATGTGTGCACGCGATCACACGCCTTGTTACGTTAAATTGTGACTTATCCTCGAAAATAGATAAATTAACAAGTAATCCTGTGATAAATAAGCACGAATCTAATATATCATGTAGCTAATGAAATGTTCAAACCGTAAACTTACGGTGTCTTAATTTGACATATGAAAACAGACACCGACTCGACTGGCTCTGTTACCAGTAAGATACTAACGGTACTAATAGTCAGGCCGAAGGAAAACATTCACAAACGGAGGTTACAGCTGCACTGCAACCATTTTAGTTCACTTGTGACTTGCCAAATAGTAACTATCCGACTCATGATTCACTGAAACTGATGAAACATTGAAGATGTGGTGTGCAATATATGATACAACAGTTTAACACGGCAACATACACGTGAAATGAAAACTATGTACATACCCAAGATAGTCAAATAATAAAATATATAAATAGGCGTTTCCATATGCGAAAAGCATACCTACTAATTTACAGTAAAACATCGGATGTACACAACAGCAGGCCGATGTGTACACAGATACGCATACACACAGCACTTCAACCGTTGAACTGCTTGAGTTGTCTGCTTTCAATACCAGTTGTTTTAGTAACAGATGTACCGTATTTATTATCTACAATCCCCACAGTTCTAAATGATTCATTATTTTATAAAGCAGCTGTGGCGATTGTATAGTTTTTAGAATTTAAAACTTATAATATGCTAAATGAATACGTACCAATGACCGTTTCTTAATAAAAAGGCTTGTTATGATCGCACGACTTAATAGTAAACAGCGTCTTCAGATTTCAAGCGGATATTTACAATTACTAGCTCGTATGTCGCAGTTACCAAGGCGCTGGACTTTCGTCCCAACGTATCGAGGATCAATTGCGCCTAGTTACCATCCGGCTTTTTTATAGGTAACTAAGTTAAAGTAGTAAACGTGTGTCCAAACTAACAGCACATACATATGTAGTTTTACTAAGCGATAACATCAGCTTCCTTCAGTTCTGCAACGATTGACTGAATTTCGTTGTTACGAGCATTATTACCAGCAACTTGGGAAGTCACTAAAAGTCTAAGTCTATCAACCAACAAATTTTTTTCATCTCAATACACATAATCTATTTGTTTGTTATTTTGCATCATATAGTTGTTAGTGCCGCTTTTTCTATCACTTACATTCTGACCTCTCGGTTCGGTTTTTTGTTTTTCGTTAAGATGTGTGTCGTAACCAAAACCGTGAGGAGTTGATTATATACGTGCTCGTGGATTTATTATTGGTTTTATTATAGTCAGATATTTTTCCGAGGAACAACCTTTAGTTCGCTTATTGGGATCGTAGGCGACTTTATGAACACTGGTTGATTCTAGAATATTTCTATATTGTTGAAGATCGTGATAAGTATATCCCTTAGGCCCTTTCATAAATATAAATTCTAGCAGACCTTGTGTTTGTGGATATCTTCGTTTATCCAGTTGAATTTCATCATTAGTTAAGTCTAAGCGTTTTTTACCAAGACTACAGTTGCCTGTATCCCCATCGTAGAGAGCACCATACGTTTGATCAACAGTAGTAGTTTCGATGTTTCAGTGAAATACTTGTTTACATAATATCGAACTTTTTCAGAATATTACTCCAAAAATATTGATACGCTGGTGTGGCTGTGATAGTATGTAGACCTTCATCAATATCTTGAAATATTTGGATATCCTCATCTGAACTTGTTTCCACATCTGGTTCAGCCTGAAAAACTTCATGGTCTTCAAGGAACTCGACTTTGGGTTTCTTTCCTGGTACCGCTTCTTCTTTGATTTGTCAGCTGTTCGCTGCAGTTTTGATGTATTTTTAGATATTTCACTTAGTGGCTCAACAATTGGTTTATATAGACGTTGCACAGCTTCATCATTCTCAGCTCTATCAAGCTTAAGCATTAAATGCTTCTTTCGAATGTATTCAGCAAGTTGTAAAATCTTTTTCTTAATGTTTCTCTCGTGTTTTCCCACCACCTCCATCTCGCTAAAGTTATTTGTTTCAAACAAGTTGGTTGTTGGTTTGATGTAAACCACTTGTTAGTTGGTTGTCGTGTTAAGAGATACAAACTGTCTGCAGGCTTAAGGTATACTAGCTTTGAGTTGGTTGTCTGTCTACCTATCTATCGTTAGTTGTCTATCACGACAGCTATGTGACAGCTGTCTGTCTAACACGACACCTTTGGACAGCCGTTAGACAGCTGTTAGACAGTTGTCTGTCCTGTCTGTCCCGTCTGTCCCGTCTGTCCCGTCTGTCCCGTTTGTCCTCTCTATCCCCTCTATCCCCGTCTCTCCTGTCTGTCCCATGGGTTCCGTCTGTCCCGTTTGTCCTGCCGGTCCTGCCTCTTCCGCCAGTCCCGTCTGTCCCGCCTTTGCCGACTGCTCCGCCTGCCCCGCCTCTCCTGCCTTTCCCGCCTGTGCCGACTGCTCCGCCTGTCCCATTTTTATCGTCTGTCCCGTCTGCCCCGCTTGTCCCGTGGTCCCGTCTATCCCATCTGTCCTGTCTGTCCCATCTGTCCTGTCTGTCCCATCTGTCCGGCCTGTCCCGCCAGCCCCGCCAGCCCCGCCTGTCCCGCCTGTCCCGCCTGTCCCGCCTGTCCCGCCTGTCCTGTCTGTCCTGCCTGTTCCGCCTGTCCCGTCTGACCCGCCTGTCCCTCCTGTCTCGCCTGTCCCGCCTGTCTCGCCTGTCCAGTCTGTCCTGTCTGCCCTGTATGTCGTTGTTTGTAACCAATTAGATTAATATGTAGCTAACGAATCCTTTTCTATATATCCCTCTGTGTACATCGTTTTCTTTTAAAATCACCAACACACCATAATTATTGTCTTACCAGCATTGACAACATGTATTGTTAAATTGTCTAAAGTCTATATATGTCGTTACATGGCCGTCGTAAATGTGTTTTAAGGTGGTTTCATCTTGTTTAACCCGTCATTAGTACACTATATTTTCTTCGCGTGACTGTACCCTATCGTTTTGATAACCACATGATCCAATTTTTTCGTATTAACTGTGAATAATGTACATTTTTGCTGAATAATGAATATATTTAACACAACAGACATAATATTACAAAAAATAACGGATTACAATTTCTAAAGAAAATAACAGTAATTAGTTTTTGTTTTCAAACTCATCACACATTACGTAATGCTTCCTCCAAACAGACATATTACATCACTTTATGCGATTATAAAAGGACTTCCTGTCGGACACAAAAGACACCGCCCTCTAGTGTTTTGTCGTTCAGGAGGTTTTTCATACCCCTCTCTGGGTGTTTCACTTTGACCAGCACCAAAAATATCGTCAATTCTCCTCTTTATTCCTCGCCTCAAGGTGTGTTTGCTCTGCCGAATTTTTATTTGTTCGTCAACAAGTGACAAACCCAATTTCTTGATAAATTTTCGTCTAGGAAGTATATTAGATATGTTTGCTTCATAAATAAAATTTGCGTTGATACAAATGGCATTCAGGATTGAATAGAATACAGTTAGCGGCCATCTTCTGCTACGCCGGCACACGCTGTATGTACTTGAGAGCTCGTCAAATGTATCTAATCCTCCTTCGGTGGCATTGTAGAATGTTATTATTTCTGGTTTTTCGGCATCACCTGTTTCATCATCTATGTTGTCATCGTAATGCATTGTAGATAACACCAAGACATTTCTGTTTTTTCTTAGAACACAAGAAACAAGGGTAATACTGTGTTGAAAAGCGAATATGCTATAACACAATCCCCTTCCTTTTGTATTTATCAACTCATTGGGAGAACACTGCTTTTCAAACTACCAATTTATTATAAACAACTATTTTCCAACCATAAGCACACCAACTAAAATATTTGTTTCTATTACTAAATGTCTATAGTTGATTCTCGCCTCTATTAATTTACACTACACTGATTCGCTTAATACTCTGTGATCACTTAGTCTGCACAAACATTAACTCAATACTGATCTGACTCACTCTATATGCGGGTCGCCCATTTATATTTTCAATAGAAATTCTAGACCTTCTACACTGTTCTATACTGTGACTTCTGGTCCCTTCTAGAAATATAATTCCCGAGTGTTCGCTGTTACCAACACACTTTACAACCGGCCTCTGACCATAGAAGTAACAAAGTTCATAAAATGAATTCTCATAGATGGATGTGATACTTCCCTCTTCATACATTCGATCATCCCGGTCGAATTCTGACATTTCTTGGTATGGCGTAAGTCTGTGCATATGGACCACTTTCATCTTGCTCTTCGGGCTCCTTTGAATGCAATAGACAACGCCATTGATCCTTTTGACCACCTCATACGGACCTTTGCATAATTTCTGCAGTTTTGGTGACCCTCCCTTGCGTCGTACTGGATTGTATAACCACACCCGATCTTCTTCTTCAGGACCAGCTGAATTCGTTCGCACGTCATAATGGGTCTTCATCCGGTCGCTTTCTACTCGTACGGCAGATTGGGTGGTTTTCAGAATATGAGATCAGGAGGAACTCTTAACTATCGCCCAAAACCACACTGGCTGGGGTATATCCGGTAGTCTAATGTACGGACGAGCGGTATGCCAGGAGAAATAGTGGAGTGAGCCTGTCCCAATCCGTTTGTTGTTAATTGACAAATATACTTAAGTGGCACTCTACCGTAGGCTACAATCTTTCTGCCACTTCGCCAGATTGAGGGTGCATGGGTGTAGTTATAGTTTTTCTGATTCTCATCAGCTCACAAACTGAAATACAGCCGACTCGGTCAGAATGGCTCTAGCGGTGCGCCAAATCTGAAGAAAAACTCTTTCACCAATACTTCGGCAACGGTGGTGGCCACTTGATTCGGGACCACAAACACTTCTGGCCACTTGCTAAAATAATCCATGGCTACAAGTAAATAGCGATTTCCTGCGTCTGTTCTAGGGAAAGGACCAACTATTTCGTTTGCAATTCTTTCGAATGGAGCTCCCACCTTGTACTGCTTCATTAGAATTCGTTTCTTATTTAGGCCGCTTACTGAATGCACACTCTTTGCAGGTTGTACACCATTCTTCCACATTAGCTCTACATCTTAACCGATAAAAACGTTCTTCTTCTCCAAAGTTTTATTTGCCCCTAAATGGCCTCCAAGTCTTGTCAGCGGAAGGAGTATTAGCTTCAATATGCGAGATACCAGCATCGGAAACAATAGCCTAATATAATAAGAAGTGATACAGTGTAAGACAGTAGACAGTAAAACCGCAAAGATGGCATTCCCATGGATATACGACGGAGCTGATCCAACCAAGACATCAATAGACAATGGAATAGCTGATGCCGAGATAGACATCTGCATCCAAGAACAATCCACGCCTCATCCGTAATTATATAAAAGGCCATAGCACGAAGACTTGACGTCACATTGTTTTAGAAAGTCAATAGTGTTAACCCGAAAGTTAACCTACGGGTTCCGTCCTCTGACTCCCAATTCCCGAGAAGAAGACCATCTTTGATTTCAATAGAGTCCCACTGGGCCTAATAACTTTTGATGGCAACGCTTTTATCACTAACTTTGGACCAAGCGGGTCTTTCGTAGCAAGTCTCCTTCCAGCTGTAGACTGGTTAGATATCAGGGTTTTCTTTTTGGTCCTCAATTAACCTCTACGGGTCCCATCGGTTAACTCGTTGCACCGTTTTCCTCCCATACACTTCGAGATTTACCCTTCCTTTGTTTTCGACAAAGCTTGCATTTTGGTAGGCAATGTCTCCTATCTATCGGGCGTCGGCATTACCGTGCTGTTGTCCAGGGTGGTGTTGGATGGTATAATTCTACTATTTAATGCGTTCAAGCCACCTCGCCAGCTGTCCTTCTAGATTTTTAAATTGAAGAAGCCAGCGTAGGGAAGCGTGGTCGGTTTTTAGGAAAAAATCTTGACCATATAGATATTTTTGAAAATGCTCCAACGTCTTGATAATGGCTAGAAGTTCTTTTCTCGTGACGCAATAGTTTTTTCTGCTTTGGACAGGGCTTTGCTGAAATACCATACAACCTTCTCTTGGCCTCTCTGTTCCTGGGAAAGAACACCTCCAATAGCAACATTGCTCGCGTCTGTGTCCACAATAAACCTCTGACCAGGCTGGGGGTATGTCAGAATCGGGGATGAACAGAGAGCCTGTTTTAGTTTCTCGAACTATATTTCACAATCATTGGTCCAAATGAAGGGTGTCTTTTCTTCCGTCAGTTCATGCAAAGGTTTCGCAATGTCAGTAAACCCCTTTACAAAACGACTGTAATATGTGCAGAGGCCCAGAAAACTTCGCAGCTGATGTACATTGGTGGGATGTCCCAGTTCATAATACAGTCTGTCCTCTGGGTAGGTTTTGACTCCATCTGGTGTGATAATGTGGCCTAAATACTTGACTGCTTTTTGACATCATTTTTTCGGATTTAATTTCAAATTGGCTTCCTGTAGTTTCTGAAATACTTGTTCGACATTCTTCGCGTGATCTTTGAACAACTTTCCCAAGACAATGACGTCATCTAGGTACCCGAGGCATGTCTTCCAATGTAGATATCTTATAACTGTTTCCATTAGACGCTCAAACGTGGCTAGAGCATTACACAACCCAAATGGCATAACGTTGAACTGCCACAGTCCACTACCAGTGGTAAACGCAGTCTTTTCTTTGTCTTTGGGCTCAATCTCGACTTGCCAGTAGACAGTTTTCAAGTCCAATGTCGAAAACCATCTTGCGCCCGCCAGTGTACCAAGGGTATTGTCAATTCTGGGAAGCTGTATTTCTTAGTGACATCATTTAACCGGCGTTAGTTTACACAAAACCACGTCGAGCCAGCTTTCTTTTCAACTAACACTACTGGTGAGACCCAGGGGCCTTGCGATGGTTCTATAACTCGTGCATGCGCCATCTCCCTTAGCATGGTGTTAAATTCATGCTGTTTTGTCAATGGTGGACTCCTCGGTGGTTGCTTGATTGGTACAGATGTCCCAGTCTCAATCTGATGGCGTAATAAGTCGGTTCTTCAAAAATAGTTTTTGTCAGTTACGAAAACGTTGCGATATTTGGACAGCAATTTGGCCACTGCTTGCTTCTGTTGTGGAGAAACATTTTCACTAACTTCTGCTAAGACGTCGCGTAGATGTTCTGAAAGCAGTTTATCCGGGATCCTCTCTCTCTCTCTCTTTTTTTTTTTCCTATCGATAGTATTACGTTAACATTAATAGTTATTTTAAAATTAGTTATTTTGGTTGATGATTGCTTTTTATGATTTTTATATAAGATGTTTTTTCTTAATTTCTTCCTATTATTAATTTAATATTTATCTGTAATTATTCGAATCAATTATGTAGGGTTTATTAGCCTGTTTGAATGTAATGTTATAATGAAATTTCGGTATTTTAATTGTTAAGATTATTGTATTTCAGTGTTACTAATGTGTTTCGGTCTTATTAGCCAGTTTCTTACGTTATGTCTCGTTTGTCGTTTATACGGTCATCTAGATTCGATTTAGCTAGGTGATATAATCGAATTGTTTAATCTATTTAGTTGGAAAGGGTTATTTTTTCTTTATTGCAATTATTGGCAGGTTCTAATAAAAGCTTTGATTTTTTCTTTCATTTTTGGAAAAAGGAACTTGTTTTTCATTCTTAAATATGTCTCTTCTGCGTTCCTATGATTTCTTTCTCCTCAATGGAAGAAAACGATTGTTTCTTTAATTTCGTCGTCGCTTATACTTATAACTTCCTCTTATTTGTTTACATTGTTTGTCTGTGATTGATTTTTAATATTTATGGGATTTACTTCCGACTGGTAAATTTTATCGGTTGTGAAATGTTTTTCGTTATTTGAATTTGAATTTTTCTATTTGTGAAATTGGATGTTTATTTATATCGTCTTGCTTATTTAACCCAATTTTACACGTGTTGATTTGGGCTAGAGGTTCATTCTCCTTTTCCCTTAGTTCTCTATAACTATCATTTACCTTAATTAAATTGTTACTTAATGTATCATTTTGTGTGGTCCTCGTATGATTCACTTCGCTCGGAATAATAACCGTGTTACAATCTGCTTTTGTAACGGGTATGAAACTTTTAACTTTAACTGGCTGGCTTGTCTTATTGTATCCTCTACACATTGAATATACATATTACATTATACTAGCTGCATTGCTAACTTCACGCTGAGCCTTATTATGCGTTTCGGCTGAATCGACTTAATTTGTTCGTTGACATTCACCGAGTGGGCTTTTAAAATTTGCTGGCTTGCTATCTGTTTTCAAGTTCAGCTTGTTTATATCATTATGCTTCATATCTTCATTATAATTACACAATTACTACTACCCTGTACATATTTTGTTCGTTATTAATTTGGACATTTGAATGGTTTATTTTTAATTTCTCGAAAGATACGCCATGGCTTATCTTTCGACAAATTAAAAATATGTGTGTTGTGTTAGCCTCTTGACTATTTTTTCTCGTTACATCTCTTCTTTTAAAATTACTATTACTAACTGCATTATTTGCTTGAAATTTGTGTTTAATATTTACTATCTGTTGTCCCTTGACTGTCTGGTTATTTGAAAATTGTGATGGTTTTCATAATATTGTTCCGCTACAGATAATTCGTAATTCATTGCATTGTAATTTCAGTATTGTGCAATTTTTCCCCACTGGTTTGGGGTAAATTCCTCCTAAATTGCATCGAATTTTGTCGACTAAAACGAGAATTTGAAGTATTCGTATCCATCGGTTCTGGATATTGTCTATTATTTGGGCTATTTGGATTATATTTAGGACGTCTGAACTGATTTGACTGGGCATTTTGTCTGGGTATTTGTGAGAAATTAGGTCTGTTTTGATTATTGTTCTGAATATTTTGATTGTTATTTTGGTTATAGGGTCTAAGGTTTGGCTGGAAAGGCCTTTGAAATTGCATACTACTAAAATTTGGTGTTTGTAAGTCATTTTTAAGCGTGTGAAATTGTTGTTTATCTAACGCTTTGTCTCTATAGTCACAGTTTTCTTCAGCAAACATGAACTTTAAAGCCTGATCGATGAACGGCAGGTTAGTCGACCTCAACACTATTCTAGAGGATTGCGTAATCCTTATAAGAATACCCTTAGTGTCTATTGTTGATATATTGTCCTTTTCAGCGCTCGAATAGCTTCATTGTTCTCGTTAGAGATTTTTTTTTATTGTAGACAAATATTTGCTAAGTGAGATGTACGGCAAGCTTTTTAGACCGTTCCCCATCCTGTTGCGAAACCAAGTAGTATGTTGTCACGGCAACTCCAAATGACAGAGAATGTTAAAAAATAGAGACTCTGTACAACCAACCAACAATTTAGTAATTTTTCAGCCCTGGCCCATTTCTTCCCCAATATAGGGACAAAGTATGTAAGGCTAGATATTTTCTCACCACAATTAGAACCGTAAGTCTACGGTTCTAATTGTGGTGAGAAAACATCTAACCTTACACTAATATTTACAATCAGAACCACATAATACAGTATATACATTGACTAATATGTATATACATTGAGATGAAGGAATTACACCCATTTCATACCTGCCTCCATAGATCTGATGGCCACTTTCTATACAGTCGCCTGGTTTGGTTTTTAAGCA
The DNA here is from genome assembly GCA_964006375.1 of Tillus elongatus. NCBI lineage: Eukaryota > Metazoa > Arthropoda > Insecta > Coleoptera > Cleridae > Tillus > Tillus elongatus. Next base: position 63,738,004 of record OZ023269.1, on the reverse strand, counting down.
ATGGTCTAACGGCATCATTTGGATGTGCTTCCAGTTTTTGGAGGTGTTTGTTTGCTCTTCTAGTGATTTCTTCTGATACGAAGGGTATACTTAGATCACTCAGGCCATAGGTCCATATTGGCTTGATTACAGTTGTAAGCCAGAACTTTATTCTATATGGCCATTGGAGATTTTCTACTTCTTAGCCAGTACAGTTTCTTCATTCTCAGATCCATCTCTTTACGCTACTTTTTAATGGGTACTCCATGTGAGTCGTTTGTCTAGATGTATTCCCAGAAATCTAGAATGACCAGCTTGAGGAATTTTTGTGTTGTGGACAGGTGGACAAGTCTGGCGGCTCAGAGTGCGATGACTTTGCTTCACTGATCTTCATCTTCCATTTGTCTAGCCATCTTTGTAGCAATGTAAGATGATTTTGTATATGCAGCCAGAGCTGCTTCAGGCTCTTCATTTACACACTGTCTGTCTGTGTCATCTGCGAATGTGGACATGTCAGTTTCTTGGGTAGTCGGTATAACTGAGGTGTATAGTATATATAGAATCGGACTGAGCACACTACCTTGACGTACCCCTGATTGTATTGGTCTGATAGATGAAACTTCTTCGCCTTGTTTAATTTGAAAGTATCGATCTGATAGATATGATTTAAAGATGAGGTAATAGTAATGAGGGAAGGATTTCTTGATTTTGTACAGGAGTCCTTTATGCCATACTCTGTCAAAAGCTTGACTTCTAGGAAAACTAAAGAGAAATTTTTTGATTCTAGGGTTTTTTTTGTATTATATTCACGAGTCTATGGCATTGTTGGACTGTTGAGTGCTGTGTTCTAAATCCAAACTGCTGTTCAGGAATCCAGTTCTCTTCGTCCAGTTCTCTTAGTAAGCGATTAAGGATGAGCCTCTCAAGTACTTTTGATATTATGGGCAACAGGCTTATAAGGCGATATGACTTTACTTATGTGGGAGGCTCCTGGTTTCAAAAGCATCAATATTTGAGCAAATTTGAGCTGTTTGGGCCAATAGTCTAACCGTAATGTCGCATTGAATATTATAGTTATAAATTTGAGCCCTTGCTCTGGTAGTTCGTTCAGTACCGTGCCAGTAATAAGATCTAGGCCAGGTGTTTTACGTTTGTTTAGCCTCTTTATTTGTTAATTGACCTCTCTAACTTCAAATTTACGGATTGGAGGGGACAACTGTAGCGGTATGTCAAGATATTCCTCTATTTCTGAATCAGGTTCATGTGAGTAAGGTTTGAAGACTTCTGATAAATGTTGACTAAACAATTCGGCTTTCTAGTTGTCTGACCTTGACCAAGTGCCGCCAGTTTCCCGAATGGGTGATATATGATTTTGAGACTTATAGCTTCTCGTGGCTTTCCATATGGAGTGATCTTGGCAGTGGCGATTTCTCCTAGTGAGCTAGGTGTGCGCCGCACACCCTAAAATATAATTAAAATGTGCACAGTTAAATATGTTTTATTTCTTTTTCCCTTAGTCTTAATACACTACATATGTTATGACAATCGATTTAATTTACTTATTTGATTTCATAAATAGTCGGTTAATAGTGACTTGGAATGAAGTCGGCACCACGTCTTCATTCAGAAAATATGAGTAGGTCAATAGCAACTGGGAATGAATTCGGGTCGGGTTAGGTGTGCGTTGTTATTTCCGAACAACTTCACTCGACAGAGCTGTATTGGTATACAATACAGTCACCCACCCATGTGTTTAAAATAGTAAGGAAATACCATTGCTTTCAACACTGCAGTGAGCGGTAAAAATACCGCTCAAGACAAATGAATGGAGCCGGTTTAACAAACGTTGTGATAGCATTATTTACAAACATTACAACTGCGCTTGCCTGGACCACAGTATTCTAGAGTTAAAGACTATAATACATTTTAGTAAATTTTCGTAGAAAAAATTCACTAATGGGGAGATCTCGACTTTTAAATTTTAAAAAATTGTTTGCAAATGAGCGCGAATTAGGACCCCTAGAACCCATATCCGGGGTCAGTTTCAATTTTTATATATAAGAATTTAATTTGAGTCAAGTTTTAAAATATAGAAATTTTTGATTAAAATGAAGAAACTGATTTCAAGTACCATCCATATTTCTAGAAATTGTAATGGTACATAATGAGGTGAGGTAATTTTGGAGATTAGAAATCAGATGACAGAACTTTTGAACAATTGACATTTAGATTAAAATTTAGTCAAAATTGCATCATTTGCAGTCAAGTTTAGATTTATTTGTAAGATGCTTTGTACTATTTATATAACAATAAACTATAAACTATATATATATATATATATATATATATATATATATATATATATATATATATATATATATATATATATATATATATATATATATATATACATATATACATAGGTATCACACCGATAACTCAAAATATAATCGGCCGATTTTGATAAAATTTGGCATGTACCTTCCTTCTGTAAATGTATTGGATAATTTTGTTAGTCAGGAAAATCGGACGAGTTTTTCCGGGAAAATTTTGAGTTTTTATTCGAAAAAAATTTGTATCTCAAAAAATAAAAAAGATAAGATAACCAAATTTGGTAGGTAGGTTTACGATATAAAAATTAAACTATACACCAAAATTTAGATTTCTATGTTGTAAGATAAAAAAGTTATAATAAAATATTTTGTGCCAGATCATTTCTATGGAAATTCACTACCATAACGCACTTGCTGCATCCAGGATTTTTACACATTTTATTATTTAGTACCATATTAACATTGAACTACTTTTAATGTTTACAGTTTTCACCCCGTTCCGGACAGTGCTAACGCTAACACAAATTTGTGTGAAGAGAAGAGCTTGATAATAATTCCATGTTCTTTTCGTGTTTTAAAGTTTTAAGTGACTTTTTAATTTGTTAGTGTTGCAGTGGGAAATTAATTTATTTATCTACGTATCATTCCCATATAGGTCGAATATATATATATATATATATATATATATATATATATATATATATATATATATATATATATATATATATATATATATATATATATATATATATATATATATATATATATATATATATATATGTACATTTAGTGTTAATAATTTTTAAAACCACCACTAACAGCAACTCGTTACCGCACACCCGAACATTTTGGTCAGGAGACGCCACTGGATCTTGGTCATTTAAGTTTTGTATATAACAACGGCATGTTTCATTTCTAGTATTTTATAATTTACGCTTCAGTCTGTTAGCAATATTGTTCTAGCGTGTTTGGTCTACCGGGTGATGAGTTTGATGCCATATAGCCCTGGCTCTTCGTTTTTCTGTAATCAGTTCGGTCACCTATATTGGAATGCTACCTAAGTTCTTGACTTCATCCTCTACTATAGGTGTGGCATACCACACAGCATGTTGTATCGCTGATATTAAGTTATTTGTTGCTTCTTCCAATTCTTCTGGTGTTTTTATACTTATTTGTGGTTGCAGTTTTTCGTTGATGTATTCTCTTAAAGTATTCCAGTTTGTTTTCTTGTTTTGTAGGACTGATTTTGCTTTCTTTCTTATAATTGTGGCACTTACCGTTGCTACGACTGGCGTGTGATCAGATGATAGAGTCAGACAAGATTGTGCTTCTAGATAGTTTTGTGATAACCCATTGACTTCAAGTCTAATAATTCAAGAATTTTGTTTAGATCTGTAGGCCAATATGTTGGTTTTCCCGTGGTTATCCACGGGAAAACCAACAGTAGCTCTTTTCTATTATCAGTTAGATAGTTCTCTACCTTTCGGTGTTGTCAGTCTTGAATCAAAACTTGTATGTTTTGAGTTATAATCCCCATCAGCTATAAACTAAAATTACAAAAAATGAATGAAAGTCTTCTTTTGTAATTCTATGTCTTGGAGGACAACAAATTGCTGATACCGTTAGTGGATTAGGGAGCTTGTTAACTTGGATCGTACTAGCGTGTAGAAAATCTGCTTGGAATTTTGGCATTTCTTTATGTGGCAATGAGTTTTTAATTATTATTGCGGTACCACCATGAGCTGTGGCGTCTGGATGTTCAGTTTGGTATATACTATAGTGTGGTGTTTTTAAGTGTGGTCTGTCCGTATAATGTGTTTCTTATACGAGCAGAATGTCTATTTTGTGCATAACCAGGAATATCTGTACTTCTTGTTTTTGGCTTGGAGGCAATTGGCGTTCCATAGTGTTTTCTAAGAAACTGAGACATAGTTAAGCCAGTGTATTAATGAAAGTCAAAACATGTTTAGAATCATGTTATTCTGTTACATAAGCTGACTGAACATTGCCTTGAATTCGTTCAAAAATTGCACCAGTGTTATAATATAATTTTGCTGTTCGATATCATTATAGATAGCGTTGTTTTGCTGTTGTGCTCAGAAGGATTGATCTCTGTACTTTCGGGAGCTTTAGTGTGGCTAAGATGATTTCGCTGGTTATTCTCATGTACTGATCGTCGCCAGGGTTGCTGTCGAGATCTGGTTTATTTTTGGCTTGGAGTTCTTTGTAAACTTGGAAACCTTTATAACTGGATGGATAAGGACCATTACACAAAAAGCACTTAGTTGGCGTGTCTCTTGCTTTGTGCAGACTTCGGAATCATGACCTCCTCCACACCTAACCTAGTACGTTGGACTATGTCTTTGTTTTTTCTTGGTGGTTAGATTACTATTGACTTATTATTAAGGTATTTTAGATTATATACATCTTTATTATTATTAAAAGGGGCAACGGTTCTTTGGTGACTCTGTGTCAAACGTTACTCAGGTTTCTGACTTTGTTTCCATTCTTTTCTAGCTCCTCTTGTATGTCTTTAAATGGTAAAGTATCGTGCAGGTGCTGTATCACTACTTTGTATGGCTTTTCTTCTTTCATTTGATATGTGTGGTAAATAATGTTATTCTCCATTAATGTATCTTTACATGTTTTCTGTAAGTATCTGGGGTGGTAGGGTTAAGTTTTATAGTATTATCACTAAGGGATTTAGTTGTGTACCGCTTGGTAGGTAACGCGAGTTAACTTTCTTGTTAACACACTTGAATTTTTAAAAGAATTTATTGATTTTAGTTACATAAAATACTTATGAATAATAATAAAAAATGATAAATATAAATTATGACAAGTTAAAAGAGACTAAAGCAATAACAATGTAGGAATGTCCGTCCGTGGTCTGGTAACTTCCATATATAGTCTCTGGTGGGGCGTGGACCGAGAGGCGGTTTCCACCTAGGTTGCAGTCTTGAAGGTGATCCTGGCAGGTGGCTGGTTGCTGATTTGAAGGTTTAGTTGTTTACCCATCTATGAATAGTCTATTCTCCTAATTGCGCTGCTATTAAGTAACCCATTCGTCAGCGACCTTGGGTGTTGAATCGGGATCTGTACTTTTTATATACATTGTATGAGTTGGCTATTGTTATCTCCTCCATCCTTTAGAGAACGAAGACTATGGTTCGTTCCGAATAGTCATCGGGAATCCGGTAATTGGTTTGGAGTCAGCAGTTTTCGTTTTTGATTTCTGCCAGATGTATCTTGAACATATATGTGATTATTGTTATTATTATCACAATGTATAATATAATTGTCCATACACTAGGGTGGTATATGGGCAAATCGATGGTTCCTGGAATTCTGCCATTGATGGATTGTAACTGGGATTTGATATTGTTCAAGCCGTGCAGTTGGACATTTCCTAATTTTAGTTCTGGTAATTTGTCCGGGAATATGGGTGCTTTATTTGTTACCAATTCGATATTTGGGAGATTAAACGATTGTTGTGTTTCCGATGCCATTTGTACTGAACTGAATCTTTCGTTATTGATGATAAGTTGGCATTTGGGTTTCAGAGTCGCCAGTTTTGTTCTGCTGATTATTTTGGTTTCTTCATTTTCTTCGCAGCTAAGTTTGATTTTCGTTTCTTCGGGTGCCACTATTATGTATTGTGTATTGCCATATTTAGAGACTGTTGTTTTTGTTATTTTGACAAGTTCTTGCTTGCAATTGTTTATCGGTTTCTGGAAGTTGATCAGTTTAATTTCGCATGCGTTGTTTTCGTTAAGTGCTGTCGGGTTGTCATTTTCACAAAAGCATGTTTGGTCTTTTAGATTCCTACACTTTTCGTTTCTGTAAGCGTAGTGTTTGCTGCTAAGGATTAGGTACTTTGTTCTAGGGACAATCATTCTGAATGTATACGGATTTTTAGGGACTGGTCATTACCATACAATTGATAATAAATATAATCTGATTTGTCTACTAAGGGTACTAAGGCTATTTGGAATATAATTTTAAAGTCAATTTGAACGGTTTTTATTTTAAATATTTTTTCGTAAAGTAAATTGTCGGATTTTGTTATTAATCTTGATTTTGAGATATGGTTTTCAATATTTTCTAAATCTTTTGATATAAATTTCGGTTTCAGTATTGACGTATGATACGTGTTCAAAGGTAATTGCATTTTCTGTTGTTAATATCATGTTTAGTACATTATTTAACAAATAACTGATTTGAGTGAGTAATTCCAAATCTTTTACTCTATGAAAATTTGTTAGTTGGTCGCTTTTTAGACTATCTATTGTATATTCCAAATCGTTTATTCTCGCTACTATGGCTTCTTAGTTATGGTTCAGGTTGTCTATTGTTTTATTGAACCCTGTTATAGCATCTATCATTAGGGATGTCTGTGAACTAAAAAGTTGATGTACTTGATTTTGATCTTTCCTCAAAATGTCAAGAGCTTTATTAATTCTGTCGCCGTCATCTGCATCTAAGTTCGCAGTTATTGATTTGAATATCGACCCTAGTCCGTTTATTATTTCTCTTTTGTTCCTAATTGTTGTTGGAAATATTCGATAAAATGTGTCATCAATATTGCTGATTGTGAAATTGATTGTTAAAATAAAAATTTTATATTCCAACTTGTATTCTGCATTCATTACGCTTAGTATGTTGTCAAAGTAAGTTTTTAGTCTGTTAAAGTCGTCGTATAGTTGTCTTAGGTCATGTATATGAATCATTCTCCATTTATCGTTTTCTGAAAAGGCTTGTCCCAGTTTGCGTGGTAGTATGCCTGGATTGTCTGTTAGGTCTTCTAATTGTGGCTTTACTCTGGTGAAGAGAATGAACCTGCAAGGCGAAGATTGCGTAAATGGGTGATTGTCTGTTCGTCAGTTCTGTGATTTAGTATTATGGCTTTATTATGTTCAATAAGGGAAATTATTGAATAAGGTCCAGTGAAAGGGTTTTTGTGTTTTTTGTGAAATCCCGGCGGGATCTTTTTGTACACTATGTCTCCTGCTTTAAAAGGTTGGTTAGTATTTTTATTCGTCCGTTGTAGCGTTTTGTATTTTGAGTTTTCGATTCGATCTTGAATGACTTCGTAAATAATTTTCATTAAGTCTTTATGTTTCATGTTATATTCTTGGGTGATAATTACTTCTGGATCATATTAAATAATTCAGGTGTATATCCGAATATTAACTCAAAAGGTGGTTTTAAGGTTTGCGAGTGTATGGAGGAGTTATATGCGAAAATACAATACGGCATTGTCAATTGGTTTCATTTCTTTAAATTTTGTTTTAAATAATCTATAGTGCTCAATTATTGTACTGTCAAATCTTTCTATCGGACCGTTTGACATCGGATTTTGCGGTGTTGTCACATGTAATTCAATTTGGTAAGCTTTTAATAGCTCTTTTATTAATATATTTGAGAATTCAGTCCCTGCGTCCGAAATTATTGTTTTACAGCTTTCGTATTGGGAAAAGTATTTAATTAAGTTCTTGGAGATTTATGTTGCATTTTTACTTTTTATGGGAAATGCTTGGCCGAATTTACTAAAGGGGTCGAATACTGTTAGAAATTGAGACGTTTCAATTTGGAAAGTGTCTAGGTATAAGATTTCCAAAGGCCTAGATGGTGTGGGTGTGTGTTCTAGTGAAATTTGCGCCGGATTTCTGTTGTATTTACATGTTTTACATAATTCGCAACTTTTTATAAACTCTTCTTTTGTTCGCTATAAATTCGGGAAATAGTATTTGCGTTTCATTCGTAAATAGGTCTCATCAGCGCCTCGATGATTACTTTTTCCCTCATGGAATAAAACTATTTTCTCTTGGAGTTCTTCTTCGCTATTTATTTATTCTCTAGTTTCTAAACATCTATAAAATTTGGGTGATTCCACGTTATTAAATTTTTGTTTAATAGCCGAACTTACCATTTCATAATCTCGTTCATTTACAAATAGACAGTAATATTTCCTCTGTGGTAGGCAATATTCTTTGATAAATTGTTCTATTTGACTTGGATCGTTTAAATTAAATGTGGCGTGAATAAAATTTCTTTTGTCCTTTCTTAGTGATAAAATCTCCGGGGTATCGGAATTTTTAAAGAATATCTGGTTTGTTTTACTGTTGATTATTTCTTCCTCTAAGATTGGCATGCCCGGCGCGGAATAAGAATCTGCGTTGGAATTTCTTGTTTCTCCGTCGCTTATGGTTATAACGTCGTCGTTTTCGTCTACATTGTTTATCTTGATTGGTTATCTACGTCTAAGGAGTTTATCTCTACTCTCGAAAGTGCGTCCGCTGCATTATTTAATTTACCTTTTTTATATTCTATTTTGAAATCGTATTCTTCGAGTTTGAGTCTCCCTCCACCTTAATAATTTTGAGTTCGGTTGTTTCAAGGAAAATAGCCACTTTAATGGTTTATGGTCTGTATATATTGTAAATTTCCTTCCGTATAGATAGGGTCTAAAGTAGTTTGTGGCCCATACTATAGCCAGTAGTTCCTTTTCTATTGTGCTGTATCTAGATTCGGTGTCGTTTAACGTTCGGCTTGCGTAAGCTATTGGTTGGTCTGATTTCGGATCTCCTTGGCTTAAAATCCCTGCGATTGCCACGTTTGATGCATCTGTTGTTAAAATGAACTCCTTTGAAAAGTCTGGAGGTATTAACTGGTGAATTCATCAATATGTCTTTATATGTATTGAAGGCATTTATGTATTCTCCGTCGTTAATGTCGATTGTTACGTTTTTCTTTAAACATTTAGTTAGTGGTTTTGTGACATGCGCAAAGTTTTCTATAAATTTCCTGTAGTAGCCTATAAGTCCTAGGTAGGATTTAATTTCTTTTGGCGTCTTGGGTGTTGGAAATTTCCTTATGGCGTCTAGTTTCTTTGGGTTAGGCTTGATGCCTTCTGGCGTCACTATATGCCCGAGGAATTCCGCTTCTTTTTGCAGAAAGTCGCTTTTGTCTAGCTGTATTTTCAGATTACTTTGTCTAAATCGTTCGAATACTAATCTTAATTTTTCGATATGTTCTTGAAATGATGTCGAGAACACTATCACGTCATCCATGTATACTAAGCATGTTTTTCCTATCAAACTGCTCAAAACGTGTTGCATCAGTCGGGTAAATGTAGCAGGCGCCCCTGAAAGCCCGAACGGCATTCTGAGGTACTCCTAATGGCCTGTATCAGTGCTAAACGCCGTTTTTTTTAATGTCATTTGGGTCCATTTCAATCTGGTGGTAGCCCGAAATTAAATCTATGGTCGAAAAATATTGTGCACGCCCGAGTTTATCCAGTATCTCTTCGATTTTTGGTATAGGGTGTCTATCAGGTATAATCTTCTCATTTAGCTTGCCGTAATCCACAACGATCCGCCATTTTTGTTTGCCGCTGGCATCTGCTTTTTTTGGGATCACGCATATCGGACTATTATAAGCGCTATGACTGTTCCTAATTATTCTTTGATTTAGCATTTCGTTAATTTGTTTGTCTACTTCTGGTTTGTGAATATATGGGTATCTATATAATTTGGCGTTTATTGGTATCTCGTCTTTTAGCCTGATTTTGTGTTTAATGACGTTTGTATGCATCAGCGGTTCATTGTCTTTTGCAAAAATATCTTGAAATTCTGTACATAAATCAATTAAAATTTCTTTTTCCTGATTATTTAAGTGATTTATCCTAATTTGTTCTGTAATATTTTTTTGTACACTCCCCATATAATTTCTATTATAATTCTGGTGATGGGAAGACTTATTTAATATCATATTTGCTTTATTTTGTCCTCGTATCACACATTTTTATTTCGACGATATTCATATGTGTTTAATGAAACTTGATCACGTTTACATTTATTGTGGGTGAATATTTCTCCCGTTTCATTCATTAGCTGCAGGCTTCTGTAGTCAGCTTTTAATTGTTGGTGTTGATTTCCTAGTTCAAGTGCGGTAATGCTTCTGTCTCTTGTATTATTTACGTTAAGGTCATTCATTTCATCAGTTGCTTTGATGCTCCTATTTATTCGATTGTTATTGCTACTACTATCACTACCCATTTTGTCCTCATGATCAATTGTATAAGGAAAATTTCTAATGCTTCGATTTCTTAAATTGAGTCTCTTATTTTTAATATCAATGTTCGCTTGATTTTTTATCAGAAAGTCTATTCCAATCAACCCACAACATTCTTATTAAAGTCAAATAAACAAAAATCTTGTTCGCTATCTGTTAGTGAGTTTAAAATTATTTTAGCGCGATTATTATGGCTGGAGTAACCATGCGCACTTTTTATCAAAAACGGGTAATCGTAAATCTTATTATAAAAGTTTTTATATGCTATGGACGAGTTTAAAAGGCTCTTAGTACTACCGGAGTCGAGCAGTATTTTTCCGGGTAGTTCTTTTATTATGACGTAGGGTAGCTGGGATACTGTGTTAAAATTATTAATATCTATTACGGTTCTGTTCTTGAGCTCCCTGCTATCGGAAAATTTTGATGCTGTGCATCGTATAATTCGGAGGGTGATTGTTCATTATTTGTTACGTCATAATTTAATTCTTCTGGTAAGAAATGTTGTCTTTGTTCCAATTCATTGGAAGGAAAGGAATTATTTGTTTCGTTATAATTTAATTCTTCTGGTATGAAATTTTGTCTTTGTTGAAAATTGTTGGAAGGAAAATTGTTCCGTCTATTTTGTGAGGGTTGTTGTCTGCTGAAATTAGTACGTCTTGTGTTGTTACTGCCGACATCCATAGCCTGTGGATATCTTCTAGTATTGCCATTAGGGTTGTACGTCGGTCTTCTCATTGAGTATTTATTTTAAGAGCTTCCCGGAAATTGTAGGTGAGACATTTGGGGTCTGTTTGAATTATAGTTAAAAGGTGCACGATAATTTTGTTGTTGGAAGGGTTTTTGAAATCGAATATTGTTAAAATTATGGGTATTTCTTTGGAAAACTGGTTTTTGTTGTTTGCCGTGTCTCTTATTGTTATTATTGTTGAAATTTGACCGTTGTAATAATCTATCCCTATATTCATAATTTTCCTCGAAAAATATAAATTTTAATGCTTGTTCTATGCTGTCTGGTCGAGTCGACCGAACCACCATCCCAAGGGGCTTTTTAGACCCCCAATGAATGCTTTAAGTGTCTGTTGTCTGTACATGTTTTGTTTTAATGCTAGAATTCCCTCGTTACGCTCATTTGATATTAAATTAGAGATGAGTAATTGTTCAATGTGTCTGCAACGATTACTGAACGCTAAGGCATGCTTGTTATGTTTCTGTTTCAGTGTCAATAATTCGCCTAATAAGCTAATTTCATCACGCTGGTCTGTAAAGTTCTCAACAATTGCCCGTCTTAAATCTATACATGTGGTTATAATTTTAGTGTTAATAATTAACCTGGCTTGTGCAATTAGTTTCGTTTGAATGTAATTTAATAGAAAATGGTTAAGATATAAATTTGGATTATCTGCATCATAGAATTGATTCATTACTAGATCACAAGCTTTTAAAAAGTTCCCTACATTTTCAGGCTGTCCGTTAAATTCGGGAATTGCTTTAAGGTAAAACTCTTGGAATTGATTTGCCATATTTAAATTGTTTCTAGAATTATTTATATCGGGTTGTTCTACAATATCAATTTCGCCAATACTAATATTCCTTAAACTATACTCTAAATGTTCTAAATCATCAATATCGCTATCAGACATATAATATTATCAATATATGAGATAAAATCTATATATAGGAAAAATAAAGGAAGCAAACAACTTACAGAATCGATGCTATTGCTGTTGTCTTCATGACTTTTCTCTTGATCGGTTCTTTGGCTGTTAAGCGTTGAAACGCAAAGAATCAATATACTTTTGGTTCTTCAGCACTATCCGTTACGACTGCGCCAGTTAACTTTCTTGTTAACACACTTGAATTTTTAAAAGAATTTATTGATTATAGTTACTCAAGCAATAACAATGTAGGAATGTCCGTCCGTGGTCTGGTAACTTCCATATATAGTCTCTGGTGGGGCGTGGACCGAGAGGCGGTTTCCACCTAAGTTGCAGTCTTGAAGGTGATCCTGGCAGGTGACTGGTTGCTGATTTGAAGGTCTAGTTGTTTACCCTTCTATGAATAGTCTATTCTTCTAATTGCGCTGCTATTAATTAACCCATTCGTCAGCGACCTTGGGTGTTGAATCGGCATCTGTACTTCTTATATACATTGTATGAGTTGGCTATTGTTATCTCGCGTCACTCTGTCGAGACAAGAGGGGGGGTAGTCCCCCACTACCCTTCAACTCACTGGGGGGGCGGTGTGGTTGTAATAGGCAATTAACTTTTTGGTTTTCTTATTTTTCATATGTTACACTCTTTTAATTTAATTTTTAAACTATCGAAAATTAAATTACATACATACACCTCAAAACAGTTGTGTTGCCCTGGTTGCTTGGTACATAGATTGTTATATTCGTATAGTTAAAACTAAGTAAAATCAATAATGCTCTGAATACACTTCTCAGGCACATCTGCTATGTATGTCGGTTCTATTTGCCTTAAGGTATTTGACTTCTGTTAAAGAGATTTACAGAATTTGCATCATACAACGTGTTTAGGATCACTTCGGAATCGGAATCTGATTAAATTTACTTTCTGATTAAATTTACTTACGCAAAAATAAAAAAAATGTTGAATTTTTAATAAAAAATGCTTCGTTATGCAGCAAACCGAATTTAATACCAAACATACCAAAGTCCAACAAGTATGTGGCAGTTGGTGTTAATTGAGATGTTGCTTCCGCCACATCTAGGGAGGTATTCGAGCCCCCTAGCTGTGACTCTAGCTTGTTGTCGTAAAAGGCAATTAACTCTTTTGTCTTCTTATTTTATATATCCCATATACATAAAAACCACATCTCAAGACAATTAGTTAGTGTTACATGACTAAGATTACTCTGAAATGATAGTTGTGACATCAACTTCAATTAGTCTAAAAGGGTGTACTTTAATTTGCCTGTAGCACGCATCACTTGATATATCCAACATTTACATACGCCATTGAACACTGGTACTCATGGTAAGCTTGAAATTTCTCTGAAAGTAACTTCAATAAGTCTAAGAGAGACAGTATCCTGTTTTTATGTGTTAACACAACTTAATCTGATTTACTTAAAAACCATATTTCTTTCTTCTGCTCGACAAGACGGTTATTTTAAGGTGTCACACATGTATGTAGCTCTAAGAATAGCTATACCGGAAATGTCTGCCGGAAGTAACATTTTTACTGGGTATGTTTATAGAGTTTGACTTGCTGAACATCATGCAAGTGCCGGTCTTGCTGCACATCTCACTGACCTACCGCGATAAGAGTTTTACGTTTTTATCTCATTTTCGTGTAGACCTTGTCACAAAAGGATATATTTTTTAAGTCGGTTCCTTTCTATCACTTTCCGTTCAAAAGATATAAGGATTTAAAGTTTAGACCGGAAGTGGCCATTTTATTGTATATTCCAATTTGGTTTGGCCTCCTTAACACCGTGCATGTGTTGGTTCTCTCGTACATCTCACAGATCTTCCGCGATAAGGGTTTTAAGTTTTTTATCTCATTTTACTGTAGGCCTTGTTACAAAACAATATATTTTTAAAGTCAGTTCATTTCTATCACTTTCCATTCAAAAGATATAAGGATTTAAAGTTTAGATCGGAAGTGGCCATTTTATTGTATATTCCAATTTGGTTTGACCCCCTTAACACCGTGCATGTGTTGGTTCTCTCGTACATCTCACAGATATTCCGCTATAAGGGTTTTAAGTTTTTTATCTCATTTTCGCACAAGCGTTAGTCGCCATTTTTGAATTATACTAATTAAGACGAATAAAATGACACCAAACATCATACCTTTAAACCAATTAATAAAAAAGTTAGTTCGCGCATGCGTATATGCTATATTTGAATTCTGCTTACTGGGACGAGTAACATGACACCAAACACGTGGGGGTTAACTTAAAAACTAAGAAAGTTGGTTTGAGCAGCCATCTTTACAAAACGTCGTGATATATAAAATCAAAATGGTTGATCCTTTTATTTTTGAATTCTACTCATTAAGACGAATAAAATGACCAAACATCATACCTTTAAACCAATTAATAAAAAAGTTAGTTCGCGCATGCGCATATGCTATATTTGAATTTTGCTTACCGAGACGAGTAACATGACACCAAACACGTGGGGTTTAACTTAAAAACTAAAAAAGTTGCAAACATCGGGAATTTAACCTGTAACCAACCATTGTTTCAGATCTTACTGTTTATTCAGTACCCCTTCGTTTTAGTTTGACATTGCATATATCAGGAATTGAACCTGTATTTCTTTCAAATAAAATCAATTACTTGCTGAGCCCACACATAAGGCTAAAAGTTCCTATTTTAAAGATTTGAACCTGTTGTCCATTTTGTTTCTGAGCTTTCTTATTTGTTTTGCCAACGACCTCTATTGTCTCTGCGTTATTTAAGTTTAGTTTCCTATTTGAACCTGTTGTCCACTTTGTTTCTGAACTTCCTTCTTTGTTTGCCAACGACCTCTGTGTTATTTTTAGAACCTGCCCATATAACAATTGCGGCGTTCGGCTAATTTCAACACTATGCGAAATCTAATAGTCTATCTAATATTAAACATATTAATTATTACGTCTTATGTCTAATATCAAAAGCTTTATGTATGGCTTGTTTCAATAGCATTTGATTTATATATACAAACCTTAAACACAACACTATGCTCCAGCTATATAAGCACTCATTATTTTACTGTTTGAGGTTAGTATATATACGACTAAAATGCTATTAATATATGGTAAATAGTTTAAACCAAGAAACACGTAACATGTTTATTTTAATGTTATCTCTAGGTATCTCTATTTGAAATATGGAAATTGTTTTGAACTGCTTTTATTTTAAATATTTTTTCGTATAGAATTAGATCAGTGGTTGTTATTAATCTTGCGTTTGTTACATAATTTTGTATTTTATTGATTTTTTTTATTATAAATTTTGGTTTTCATATTGATGTGTGAAAGATTCCCAACTTTGAAAAAATGATTGCATTTTCTGTTGTTAGTGCTAGTTCTTGAATATTGTTTAATAAATGGCCTAGCTGTGTGCGTAATTCTAGAATTTTTATGCGATGGTAGTGAGTTAGTTGTTTGCTCCTCAGGCTATCGATTGTATTACCTAATTCATTTATACTATTTATTATTGTGTCCTGGTTATGACTCAACCCTACAATTGTTTTATTGAACTCTACTATTGCCTCGAGCATTACCGAATTCTGAGACTTAAAAAGTTCATGGATTTTATTTTTGTCTGTCGCTAAGACTTCTATTGCTTGATATATGCGTTCACCATCTTGTGAATCGAGATTCCCTGTGATCAATTTAAAAATAGAACCCAGTCCGTTTATCATGCCACGTTTCTGTCGGTTATTAAAAACATTCCTATTTGGAAAAATCCTGTAAAATATAACGTCTATGTTGTATATGGTAAAACTCAATGTTAGTATGAAATTATGATATTCAGAATGGTAATCGTTCGTCATGAATGTAACGGTATTTGCGTAGTGTCGTTTTATTTGGTTGTAGTCCTTATGTAATTGTGTCAAATCATGTATGTGTATCAAATTCCAACTGCTAGTCTCAGTGTATGCTGTTCCAATTTTCTTTGGTAGCATGTCTGGATTGTCTGTTAAGTCTTGTATTTGGGCGGTTATTCCCGTTGTAAGGAACCTGCAAGACGTGAATTTTTTAAATGTGCTATAGTCTGTTCGTCATTTTTATGGTTTATTAAAATAGCCTTGTTATGCTCTAATAATGAAATTATTAAGTACGGTCCTGAAAATGGATTTTTATGTTTTTTATGAAATCCCGGTGGTATCTTTTTATAGACAATATCGCCTTCTTTGAATGGTTGGTTAGTGTATTTATTTGTCCGTTGTAAGGTTTTTAATTTTGAGTTTTCTATTCGGCTTCTGACAATTTCGTAAATGATTTGCATGAGTTCTTTTGTTGTACGTTATATTCTTGGGTAATTATTATTTACCGGTCATAGTTGAACATTTCCAGTATAGTCAAAGATTAAATCGAACGGTGGTTTTAGCGCCTGGGAATGTATTGTCGAGTTGTAGGCGAATATACAGTATGGTATTAAGTCTATGGTTTAATATTTTTAAATTTTGTTTTAAATAAACGATAATGTTCGATGATTGTGCTGTGGAATCATTCGATTGGCCCGTTTGATGCTGGGTTTTGAGGTGTAGTGGTATGTAATTCTATTTGATATGCCGCAAGTAGCTCTTTTATTACTAAATTCGAGAACTCACTGCCTGGATCTGCAATTAGAGCTTTACACGCTCCATATTGCGAAAAGTATTTAATTAGGTTCTTGGCAATTTCCATGGCACTTTTACCTTTCATCAGGAATGCTTGACCAAATTTACTAAGTGGATCTAGTATTGTTACGAAGGTGGCTTGCTCAATTTGGAATGTATCTACATGTAATATTTCTAAAGGCTTGGATGCCGTGGGAGTGTGTTCTAATGCTATTTGTACAGGGTTTCTGTTATACTTGCACGTCTTACATAATTCACAATTCCTTACATACACATACATCTTCTATATGTTTCTTTCAATTGAGATAGTAGTACTTCTTCTTTATTCTCAGGTATGTTTCTTCCGCCCCCCTGATGATTACTCTTACCCTCATGATATTTCATGATCATCTCTGTTACTCATTTTCCTTAATTTCCTCCCTAATTTCTAAACATCTATAAAATTTGGGTGATTCCACGTTATTAAAATTTTTATTGATTGCCAAACTTACTAGTTCGTAATCTTGCTCATTTACAAAAACACAATAATATTTCCTTTGGAGTAAACAGTATTCTTTTATAAATTTTTCTATTTGGTTGGGGTCATTTAAATTAAAGTTTGCATAGATAAAATTTCGTTTGTCTTTCCTGCCTGAGAATATTTCCGGTTTGTCTGTATTTTGAAAACTATTTGATTGGTTTTGCTGTTAACAATTTCTTCTTCTAGTATCGGTATGCCGGGTGCTGAATAGGAGTCTGCATTTGAATTGGCTGTTTCGTCATCATCAATTTCTATTATTTCCTCGTCCTCGTCAATATTATTGGCCATTGATTATCTAAATCCATTGGGTGTATCTCTACTCTGGAAAGTGCATCTGCTGCGCAGTTGAGCTTTCCTTTTTTATACTCGATTTTGAATTCGTATTCTTCTAATTTTAGTCTCCAATGGAGTAATTTTGAATTTGATTGTTTTAAAGAAAATAGCCATTTCAACGGTTTATGGTCTGTATATATAGTGAATTTACGTCCGTACAAATATGGTCTGAAATAATTTGTTGCCCACACGATGGCAACAACTCCTTTTCTATCGTGCTGTACCTAGATTCTGTTTCATTCAATGTACGACTGGCGTAAGCTATCGGTTGGTCTGAATTTGGTTTACCTTGGCTCAATAAACCAGCTATCGCTACATTTAAAGCGTCAGTTGTTACTATAAAATCTTTAGAGAAATCGGGTAGTAGTGGAGAAGAAACAAAGTAGGGGCTAAAGCTGAACCTTGAGGAACTCCTGCATTAATTGGATACAGTTTAGAGGAATGGCCATCCACAACAACAGATATGCTCCTGTTGGAGAGGAAATTTGCTGTCCACATACAGAGGTTTGGTGGTAGGCCATAGGCCGGAAGTTTATTAAGCAGCGCTGCGTGCCAGACCTGGTCGAATGCTATCGATATGTCTAGAGCAACAATCTGGGATTCACCGTGTTGTTCCATGGACTTGTTCCAAGAATGAGTGACAAAGGAAAGGAGGTTGGCAGTCGATCTGCGCTGACTGAATCCATACTGCCTGTCGTGGATTAAACTGTGTTTTTCAAGAAATTTTAGTAATTCGGTGTTTATATACTTTTCCATCACTTTAGAGACGACTGAAAGGAGAGAAATAGGCCTGTAGTTGCTAGGAAGCGCTTTGTGTCCTTTCTTGGTGATGGGTTGTACTCGAGCAGTTTCCAGTTACTAGGGAATATGCCTTTATTATAAGATATCTGAAACAGACGAGTCAGGACAGGAGCTAGCTCTGGTGCGCATTTTTTGAGAACAATTGCTGGGATATCGTCAAGGCCAGAGGCTTTCCTGGTATTAAGAGAAGAGAGCATCTTTCGTACCTTTTTAGTTTTGAAAATGATATCCATCATTTTATGCGCGACATTGGGGACTGTTGGTGGTTGAACATTTGGAGGTAGGTTGAGAGTAGAATTGCCGGCGAACAACGAAGCAAAAAGTTTAGCCTTGTCCAGGGCGGTAGAAATAATTTCATCCCCTGAGACAAGAGGTGGGAACGTGCTTTTGCAGAAATTATTCCCAATAGATTTAGCAAGAGTCCAGAAGGGTTTGCCGCCGTTGAAGCTTAAGAGGACTTTGTTTTTGATGTGGTTATTAAACGAGTTTTTTGCCTCAGAAAGAATGCGGACATAGCGGTTTCTTGCGTCGTTAAATGCTTGACGATTTTCTTGACTGGGATTGTGTAGAAGCGTTTTGTGAGCTTTGACCTTTTCAAGTCTGGCCTTGTCACAAGATTTAGAGAACCAGGGCGTTTGAGTGGCTGAGGAGGTTTTCTGTGTACGTTGGATAAATAATTCCATGCCAGCTTGGATAATTTCGGTGACGTTTTGTGAGATATCGGAGGGGTCTGGATGAGAGAAGCAGACAGACGCCCATGGAAATGAGGAAAAGTAATCCCGCATTTCGTCCCAGTTTGCGGAGTTGTAGTGCCAAACGATACGTGGGTGTGACCTCGGGTTGCATTGCGCAGGAAGCAGTGACCATGCCGTGGTCTGAGCGACCAAGGGGGGCGGTGACTGATATCTTATAGCATTCAGGTTGTATAGTAAGAATGAGATCCCAAGGGATTTGAGCTGTGTGTTGGGATACGAGGAAAGTAAGTAGGTTGCTGAACCATATTGGCTAAAGAATTGCTGACTGCAAAATCCTCCGCTGCTCTCCCTTGTGGATCGGTTTTTGAAGATCCTAGCCATTCCTTATTATGGACATTGAAGTCACCAAGAATAGTGACCTTGGAGGAAGGATATTCAGAAATCAGATAGTCGGTTTTTTTAGAAAGGTAGTCAAAGAGCTGGACAAAGTTGTTGTCAGAAGGTGACCGGTAAATACAACAGATGAATTTAGTTGCAGCCCTGAGAGAGAGTTTTATCCATAGGATGTCTTTTCTTCCATCTTCTAAATTGGGGAGTCTGGTGCAGGGTAGATTGCTACGGACGTATGCGCATGATTAGTGGCTGTTTTGGCACTGATTCGGGTTTCGGTGAGGAAGAGGAGTTGGGGCCTGTTAGCCTGGAGGAAATGGTGGACGGAGTTCAGGTTAGAATTTAGGCCACATATATTCGAAAAGGATATGTTAAATCTTGATGTTGGCGCCCCCTGTACACCCCTCTCCCGGAGATCCGAATGGAGGGGTATTTTGCCTCCGGAATATTTTGTACAAGGAGGAGCCATCATCATTTTTGCTTATAAGGAAAACAGACTCATACACCAGAACCGGAAACGTCCGTTGGGACTTCACCGGCCCCTTAATGTATGGGGTGGTACCGCCTCGGGCGTGAAAAAATCCTTTATTATTACGTAAAGGAAAATTCCACTACCACCTGCTATGGATTGGATTGGATTGGATCAATGTCTACCCCTTTAAAAATAAGATTAATAAAGGGACTATCAATTGTCCAATAGTTATGCTTTTCGACATAGTAGGAGGATACAAAACAATTGCCTAACTAGTACATTATCCTTCACGTAGCTAACGAAATTGTTTTGTATAGAAATATTGTTTTTTTGATTAATATTTCTAGTTATCTAAAAGGGTTAATAGTGAATAATCGGTACACATACCATATTTTAATTTTACAATGTAGTAGATACAGCAGTCACAAAAGTTATGACAGTAAAAATGCTATTAAAACAAATGCCATAAAAGTCTCAACATGCAATCAACTTTTGATTGAACCCAATAATTCTAAGTTTTTCGACGTGAACAAAGGGCGCTTGGCAGTTATTTCCAAAACATTTTAGCTTTCCAAAGCGGCAGTATATATGTATATATGCTCATATTATTACTATGTAATTCAATGTTTATCATTATGGTCTAAATGCGATGTTCCTTGTTCATTGCTAATATGATTATTTGTTTTCTGTAGCTCTTTTAATTTCACTATAGCTTCTACACTTAACAAATTGGCCTATGGTTTCCAACTTTCCGCTCCATACATCAGAACAATCAAACTTTAGACTTTATAAACATTTTCTTTAGGTTTAAGTTAAATAACTATTGAATAGTTACTTTGTCACCGCTATTTTCTGAGTAGTCACATTTACCATCATCGGTTAAAACACCCTCGAAGTACGTAAACATTTCTGTTTGTTTGTCGTTTAGTTTTAAATGCATTGTTGCACTTCTCTCCATTCTTATGTGTACTGATTTGATTTTTATTATTTCAGTTTTGGTGTAATCCTTTTAAGCGCACGATCTAGAACATTGAACAATATTTGCATTTTTTTGCGTTTTTTCTATCAGCGCTGTGTCATATTGCATGGAACTGTAGTACATTTATTTTGATTTCCGCTGAACTAATAATTTCCAATTCACATTATTGAAGGGTTTTTACAAGTCTACAAGGGCAATGAACACATATAGGTATCAGTTTCTCTATTATTTAGGCATCGTTTCTCCAGCTCGTCGATTTGGTCTAAATCCGAACTAATCTTTATTAGGGCAGCTCTTAATTTTACTTCTTATTCCACTTTTCACAATGTCTAGCAGAATCTTTGTCACGTGACTGTACACGTATGTCCTATAGTAATCCATTGCATTTAATTTTAATTAAAAAGGAACTGCAACTCCTTCAAGATGTTTTGTTAGTTCAATTTTTTGTAATAAAATTAAATAAAGTCATATATAACTTGTTGCCTTTACTTGGTGAAACGGTTCCATACTAAAATGAAGTTATTTAGAATATGGCATAAATAACTAGTTTTAACCTAAAAATAATTGGGAATAGACTAATGTACCTACGTAAAACTAATGGCTTGGTTATTGCAACAGCGTGGGAGGATAAAACAAAATATATTTTAAACAATAATTTAAAACAGGTAAACAACCTGTAAAATAATAATAACAGTTCCTTGATACGTACACTTGAAGAACTCAAATCGCCCCAACACATCTTTTTAAAGACCTAACGATCGTTTCACTAACAAAGTTAGCGTAATCAGAGGATGAAAATTTTTAACTACTTTACGACTAACATCGCCTTTTATACTGAATCTTATAGGCAAAGCACGATACCAAAAGGGAGACTAAATCGCAGGCAAGTTCTTCAGTGTATTGGATTTTAATTGCTGGACGAGGTTTTAAACTTTCTTTATCACTTTACCTGACAGGTTTCGGAATGTTTATCTTCATCAAAGACAGAGCGCAAACAGAGGACTGCAAACCAGTGGCGGGGCTCGGTTTAAGGAACTTTTGAAATATAGAATAGAAATATAAATACTACAAATATAAATACTTTCGTACTCATCCAGCTCCGCTGGCCGTCTAACATTTTTGATAAGTTTCACATTTTCTATATTAGTGTGGTGGCTATTATTCCAAATATGTCGCGCCACGCATAACTTGTCCACACTACCGTATCTCAGCTGTGCCAGATGTCCACGAAATCTAGTCTCAATGGTTCTCTTAGTCTGCCCAACGTATCTAAGATTACAATCTTTACAACACACATTATTCAATCCGGATATCCGTTCTATATCGGATTGCTTTGTGAAAAAGTAATTAATAGACATAGAACAAAGAAAATGTTAGCGGAATGCACGACATTCAGAAAATATAAAATAGAGAAAAAAATTGTTTGCCTACCTTTTGAACTGCGTATCAAAAGGGGTCTCGAGAGCATTTTAAGCTAACTTTCTCGACAAAAAATGATTTAAGAAATTTGTTAGGTAATACGAAAGATAAATATAATAAAATATAGCCACTGAAATGTCGGGTATTTATGAGGTAGGTTGTAAAGATTGTAACCTTAGATACGTGGGGTAGACTAAGAGAACCATTGAGACTATATTTCGTGAACATCTGGCACAGCTGAGATACGATAGTGTGGACAAGTCATGCGTGGCACAAGATATTTGTGATAATAACCACCACATCGATGAAGAAAATTTGAAACTGTTAGACGGCCAGCAGAGCTAGATGCGTACGAGAGTATTTATATTTCTAAAGCAATAATGATGCAGATAAACATTCCGAAACCTGTCAGGTAAAATGATAAACGAAGTTCATAAACCTCGTCTGGCAATTAAAATACAATACGCTGAAGAATTTGCCTGCGATTTAGTCTCCCGCTCGGTATCGTTCTTTACCTAAGATTCAGTATAAAAGGTGATGTTAGTAGTAAAGTAGTTAAAATTTTTCAACCTCTGACGACGCTAACTTTGTTAGTGAAACGATCGCCAGGTCTTTAAAAAGATTGTGTTATGATGATTTGGGTTCTCTAAGTGTACTTATCAGTGCTCAGCACAGGTTCCAATCTTCACTTAGTGAACAGTTTCTTGGTTGTTAAATACACGAATATCAAGGATATATTAAGTTGGCGCTAAATTAATAACAAATCTGTTAACAATGTGTACTAGTAAATTAGTAATGAAATAGTTTACTTCCTCTAAGGATCAAGTTCAGTAACTGACTTAATTTTATATTACATATTTCTAATCTTTTTTTGTGTACTCCTATATATTTCAATAGAAGTTTTGGTATTATATCGCTGTCGGCTGTAAACAATTTTGATACTCATATATTTAACAGTTTTAAATTTATATTGGATGCTTTTTACCGTTTTCAGTGAATTTTCTTTAAAAAAAATTCACTAATGAGGAGATCCCGACATTCAATTTATATTGGATGCTTTTTACCGTTTTTAGTGAATTTTCTTTAAAAAAAATCACTATTGAGGAGACCCCGACTTTTGATTTTGAAAAAATTTCTTCAAATGACCGCGAACTAGGCCCCCCTAGAACCCATATTCGGGGTTAGATACCTTCTTTTTGCACGTGGCTAGGATAAGTTCGTTAGTCAGGAAAATCGGCTCAGGTTTTCCCTGAAAATTTTGTGTTTTCTTTCGAAAAAAATATTATATCTCCGGAAATAACAATGCAAATGCAACCAAATTTGACACGCTGGTTTCATAAATGGTATCATATGTACCAAAATTCATATCTATATCTCAAATGACAGTAAAGTTAGAGCTAAATTAATTACTACATACAGACATGGAGACTACTTCCCTAGCTTCACTCTTGATTTTCGTTTTTGTAGGTGAAGGACGTAGCCAGCGCGTAAGCTAACTGTAGCAAGTGGCCCTTACGAACTCTGGATGTTCTAGGATGTTCTTCAACGTTTCTGTGACTATAGTTTCACTGCTTGACAGCATTCTCAAACAGATAAAAATTGAGAATGCTTTCAAGCAGCGAAACTATAGTCACAGAAACGTTGAAGAACATCCTAGAACATCCAGAATTCGTAAGGGCCACTTGCTCCAGTTAGCTTACGCGCTGGCTACGACCTTCACCTACAAAAACGAAAACCAAGAGTGAAGCCAGAGAGGTAGTCTCCAAGTCTGTATGTAGTATGGACAAGTTTCACCAAGGGCAACAACAATCAATGAACTAAATTAATTTTTAATTAACTAAATCTGATCAAAGAATGTTAAAACTTCAAAATTGATTGATCAGAATGTGAGTGAAAAATACTACAAGAAATGACTAACAAGCTCCTAGATATGTGTCTAAGTCGTTATTTTCCTTAATTTCGTTCAAATATGAGCAAAAATCCATTGTAAATCAAAATGGGATATACCTGCTAGTAAATGCATGTAGTGCGTAGGTCAGTGGGCTAGGCCCCTGTACATCGTGTAATTCACTCCCACATGACGAGTTCTAATCCTAGTTAGTGAATTTACTTCTATTTTTTTACTTTTTTCGTCTTTGATTCTATTTTAACGCCAGCTGATCAGATTGTGTAATTCCAATGTTTGTTTAGCGACTTTTTGTTGAAAATGAAATATAAGCATTTTGAGACTTTTAATTCAAGTTCAATAGCAGCTGTTGTTGCCCTTAGTTGGTAAAACCGTTCCACAGTTAACATACACGTAGAGATTTGTGACATCAGAAGAGGTTGTTTTCTTTTCTACAACCGGATTCAATTTTTACAGCATCCACACGCAAAAGAATTTTCTCTGTGAAGCCACAGCCCACTTTCTTGTACAAAATGTTCTTTTAAAGGCGATTTTTTATAAATGAATTTAGTGAATTATCTTTGAGGAAACATTTATTGCGAATTTTTATATGAAAAATTATTCAATTGATGGAATATTTTTTAAACGAAGTTCGTCGGAAATGAGGTTTTAATGGATTTTCGTGCGAACAAATTATTTTATTTTCACTTTTAATTACAGAATTGGCATAAAATTTGAATTTTATGTATTCTTTTGGCAAAATTGTGTGTAAAAGATATTTAGCCAGTTTTCGCAGAAATTTTTTGTACTTCGTAGAAATCATTTTAAGATGCTTTTGTGAAATTTTGGTAACTAATGACAAATGTTAATAAGTTATTATAAAAAACAATATTTACGGATTTTCTTTGAAAATTGTTAGCAAATTTTCACTAAATTATTGTTGTGGCGACGAAAAAGTTTTTGTGGAAAATTATATTTTGGTAGGTGGCTAAATAACTTGAAACGATTCTTTGGCCAGGAAAATCGGACCAGTTTTTTTTTATTTATGTAATTTTTCTATTAGCGAATTTTCTCGTACAAAATGTTCTTTGAATAGCGAATTTTCTTATAAATGAATTTAATGATTTTTCTTTGAAGAAACATTTGTTGAAAATATTTGTATGAAAAATTATTCACTTGATGGAACATTTTTTAACCGAAATTCGTCGAAAAGAAGGTGTTTATGATTCTCGATTTTATTTTCTGTTTTAATTACAGATTTTGTATATAATTTAAATTTTATGTATTTTTTTTCAGCAAAATTTTGTGCAAAAAATATTAAGCCAAATTTGATGCCTGTTTTCATTAAAAAATACATATTTGCCATTAAAAACATTTTTATGAAAATTCACGGTAGTTATGGTAATAACGCACTTGCTGCGTCCAGACTTTTTCTAGACGCTCTAACTTTTTACATATTTTAGAATTTTATGTCAATAAGTTAGCTCTTATTTTGCGTAGTAGGTCAAGTTTTAATTCCATTATCATAATGTCAAATTACAGTAGGTACTACCACACACCCTCTAATCACATTTATCACTTTATCAATACCCACATATAATAAAATCGTACATTTCTACAGCGAATAAAGTTCTTTAGATAAAAATTTGCACTAAATGTGCGATTCCGAAACAAATCGTCAAGAAACAAAGCCTTAAGCAAAAGCAAGTCACTAATATAGAGTAGTAAAGTAAACATTGAAAAGATAGTAGATATATAAGTTTATTGATTTTAGCGAAACCCACCGTACCAACAGACCTCCGTTTTTTGTGACTAAAGGACCTGTTGCAATGTTGCAATATTACAATATTTCTGAGGCGTATTGGTATGTAAAATACTCGGAGGAAAAGCCTACTGGGCCATCTCACGAAATGTATACGTGTATTAAACGGTGACGCCACCTGTTAGAGGTACCGTGAACTGGTTTGTGTAACTGTATATGTGTACCTTGCCAAACGGCCTCCGACCAAAAATTCGAAATTCACCGTTTAATGATGAATACATCATGATTTAGTCGTTATACACATGGATACGTATTGGCCTCCGATTTTTCGTAGTCGCCTCCGGTTTTGGAGGCGAGTTCTTTGAACGCGTATATATTGTGGAGGCGTATAAGACATGATGCATATATATAAATTGAAGTGAGAGAATCGTTCAAATGATACTCACGGTTTGCATGAGAGAGGAATGTATATTTTTGTAAATTGTAGTTCATGTCAGTGGATATCAAGAATCATTCTGATACAAATCATCAATATTACACCACACTAGACACATGAAAACCATGAATAACAACACTTTGCCACCAGACATTTTCCTTTGCTGCTGTTATATAGTACTGAATACATGTGATGTCAATAAGCTAAAAGGAAGTATTTCATTTAAGTCATTGTTGAAAATTAATAATATATAACCTATATAATAATGGAGCAATTTAAATCAAATGTAAGAAGCTACATACCTACAGGTGTATAAATAGCGAAAATTTTAAAAACAGGTTAATTTCAAACCAAATAAAAGATTGTCAAAAGATTTTACTTTATTTCATTTAAGTCATTGTTGAAAATTAATAATATATAACCTATATAATAATGGAGCAATTTAAATCAAATGTAACAAGCTACATACCTACAGGTGTATAAATAGCGAAAATTTTAAAAACAGGTTAATTTCAAACCAAATAAAAGATTGTCAAAAGATTTTACTTACATAACTTAAAAACAAAAATGTATCAAAAACAATCTATATAATATTAAGTAGTGAGATCATTGATAAAGGCAGCAGTGTTTTTTTTAATGTTAAACAGACGTTCCAAACAAGAATGAATAATTTTAAAGTGTTTTAGTTATGATTTATGTTAAAAGTCATTGTTTATGTATGTAAAATTAGTTAGGTTAACCATATGTCATGTTCTAGATTATAGAAATTTTCTATTTGTCATTGACATTTGAGTGAATGATTTGAATTTGGCGGTGTTTAAATTAAACTTACCTGTCATCCAAAGCCAAGCAACAATAATTTTCCATGCAATACTAGGTATCGATAATATAATCCAGCTTAGGAACAAAACGCTAGAAGAATTAAATGTTGAAAATAATCTCAAGGCAGCTTGCCTTGAATGATAAGAGGAAACGGAAGGAGGGTTCCAGATTATCTAGAAGAATATCCGTTTTCCGTTGGGGAGGTAGAAGGTGGTTGTTTTAATGAATGCCGAAAAAGTACCAGCGTCATGTTTGATCGTCCGGGTAGTTTGATGAAATTTAAAGTAAATTTGTGCGGAAATAATATTTATATGTCCAATAAGTATAATAACAAGCCAGTAGATCTTCTAGACAACACAATTACGACGAGAAATTAATGTACAGGTGATACACAGCAAAAATATTACGTGTATGAACTCAATGGAGGAATAAGGTATCAAACAGTTCAAATAATTAATATATATGAGAGTAAATGCAAGTTTCATATATGCATAGATCTAAATAAAGATCCATCTATTATTGAGATATAAACGTTAAAGCATAAAAGCAGATTTCATCCATATATCTAAAACGCAAACTTAATTCCAATAGTGCTTTACAAACTACTTAATAGAGGGCAGATAATGTATCAAACTTAAAATAGAAAATCAAGTTTTGGCCATTTTGAAAATAAAAATAAAACAATCAAACAAATCCTGTCACTCAAATAAATAAAACTTTGTTAGTAACTTTAAATTAGAAGATCCATTAAGAAAGAAATTCTAGAATTTTCTATAAATTTAAATAAAAACTTTTGTTAAATTATAAAATTCTTTGACGTATTTATTTGGTGTTAATATTTAGAAAATAAATATATATAATTTTTTTTAAGGGCATAGGGCATATTTTTTAATTAGAATCAACTAACTGAAATATATAGAGTCAACAATGCTATAGCTGTCAAAGGAGATTCATAAAAGGTTGAGTATAATATTATATTAATAACTGTGTTCATTGATAATATATATCGGAGGCAAAGAGTAGGCCACCTACCTTACACCTGCACCGGACATCTCAGGTTTCAAACAGAGAAATCCATAAATCTTTATCTATTTATTTATTGACCACTATAATACAAAATTAACATAAACTTGCAAAGAGTATACATATATTAACTGTAACCTGTGGATATTATTGACAAAAGTAAAATTAAAATACTATATACATATAAAATAAACTTGAAATTTAAAAATATTCATATAAAAAACAAAAAAACAAAAAACAAATTATAATCCAAATATATACATGGTGATCTTAAAACTAACTGTATACAATATAATCGTATATAAACAATTTAAAAACTATGAAAGGTCTTAAAATCCAATTACATAATTTCAATTGGCGCCCAATCATGTGTCATTATATGTAACATACAAAATTATAAAACATAAATTAACAATTGTGTTTATAAAAAAATAATATAAAAAAAATCAATTGACACCCAATCGTGGGCCTTTAATTAAAACTATTTAACCATAGTAACAAAATATAAACTATAACAATATATATATATATATATATATATATATATATATATATATATATATATATATATATATATATATATATATATATATATATATATATATACGCACATAATCGATTTTTTATGTTGGTTTTTTTTTTTGCAATGACGTTCTGAATTTTTTTTCTACACGACTCTGAAAAAAAAATCCCCAATACAATATATCTACTTTGACAATGTCAAATATATATAATAGTTCAGTTTGCTTCAAATTTAGCTACTGGACCCACTCTCACTGTACACTGATTTATGCAGCAACTGCTAAAAGATAGAAGGCTAAAATAAACGCACCAGCGTTAAGGTTCGATTATAACTTTATTTTGTGCCAAAACACAGCAGGCCGAAGATCTGCTGCATATACCTACTACATATACAACGCCAGCACACTTAATATAATGCAGGTTTTATATATATATATATATATATATATATATATATATATATATATATATATATATATATATATATATATATATATATATATATATATATATATATGGTGTTAAGTATGGTGCACAAACTTTCAAGGAATTAATCTATGATTGATTTTAAGACAAAATCTTCATATAAGTTTCAGTCCACAACGGCTCTGCAACTCCGCAACTCCAATCGTAACCTCAATTCTGGCATCGTTTCTTACCCAAATAAATCTTCCAACTGGCATCAGTTAGAAACTAGCACAACCGGTAAAACCAAAGGTAGCTGTAAAGCGACGAGAAAGAGAGCATAATATTCGGGAATTAATTTGTTTTGCGAAAATAAAATTGTGGCCTCGGAGTGTAAGAATCCACAATTCAAAAATGACGCCACTTCAAAGTTCCAAGCACACACAAGATTCCACAAATATGGGAATACAAACACACATTATGTTATTAACAATTGCTATGTTCACAAACATTTGTTTTACTATTGCGAAGGGCAACAAAAAATTATTCAGGTTTTTTAATAAAGCCCTACGGCCTTGGTATTAATTTCGGTATTTGAAAAACCTGACCTAACCCGATGTTAAAATTCATTTGTTTCACTCTTGCAAAGGGGGTGACGAAAACTAATTTGTATGAGTTCTTATACATTAGGGCTTTGGTAATAGTTTTCTGTTTTTATGATTTTGGCACATTGATTACAGACGGCAAAAAATAATACATATTGCGGAAACGACTTAATTGCTATCCCGATTTTCATATGCATATTTTCACTTTTGCAAAGGGTGACAACAAATAATTTTCAGATTTTATAATACACTAGGGTCTTGGTAAAAATGTTTTGTTTTTATGATTTTGGAATATTGGCTGCAAATGTCAAAGAATAATACATATTTCGAAAACGTGGTGATAGCTAACCCGATGCTAAAATTCATTTTCTTTTTCACTTTTGCAAAGGGTGACAAAAAATAATTTGCATGGTGTATCATACATTAGGGCCTTAGTAATATTTTTTTGTTTCTATGATTTTGGGACATTAACTGCAAATGCGAAAAAATAACACATATTGAGAAAACAGCTTAATTGCCATCTCGATGTTTAAATGCATTTTTTTCACTTTTGCAAAGGGTGACAAAATTTTTTTATGTAGTATTGTATAATAGCTGATAATAGTTTTTTGATTTTATGATTTCGGCACATCAATTGCAAATGCCAAAAAATAATTCGTTTGGAGAACATCTTAATTGCTATCCCGATCTTCATATGAATTTTTTGCCATATAAACCCACAGTAAACTACCTCAAGAAAACAATATTTTTGTAATCAGCGCAAACTTAACTTTTTTGAAACTTTGGAATTAAAAAAGCACATACACGACAGCAAGTACCTTGTTTTAAATGAGAAAACTGACACAAGATGGTTTCATGAAGTTTTATCGTATTATAAATAACAGTCAACTATCTTAGTTGGGCCAGACCAAAGTCATTTAATAAAATCAAGAAGATCTATTGAGTTGGAACGCAGTGGGCCAGAACAAAGACACTAATTGGATGGATAGTTATGGTAAAGTAAATGTAATTTCACCAAATGGTGCAAACTGTATTTATCACTTATGTAACAAAGAAGAATATGAATATCTGAGTCAGCTGGTAAAGGACTAGTTTAGTACAGATTGGTTTGAAATTAGAATTCTAGAGAAATTAGTAAAAACAAAAGAAGGTATGAGGTGTGAAAACAATGTTAGAGTCTACAAGAAAACCAGATGACGGTTTCGAGACTGGATTACTTTGAAAGAAACATAGCATCCAATAATCTGTATGGGGCTGGAATCTATGTATGGGGTTATAAATCTGTATGGGGCGAAAAGAAACTATTTTATACGTTTTAGTCCGTTTTAAAAATGTCGTATATTAAAAATATATATTAAAACAAACATTTTCTGCTTTTTAATCTTGTGTTTCTGTCTCTCTTACACACTTAATTATTCAATCTGAAACCTGTTGAAAACTGTTAAATGACTTTGAAGTTTTAAGTCTCTAGCTCATCGGAAAGCTGGTTTAAAATCGAATGCAAAATTTGTACCGAACAGACAGACAGACAAGAAAACGAGTTAATAAAAAAGTCTGGACGCAGCAAGTTCGTTATGGTAGTGAATTTTCATTAAAATGTTTTTAATAGCCAATATGTGCGTTTTTTTTAAGAAAGCAGGCATAAAATTTGGTTACCAGTATAACCAATATAGTAGAAACAATGTGCCATGTTTCATCAAAAAAACTTTTTTATTTGAAAACGTACAAAAATTTCCGAAAGTAAACTTAAAGTATAACCGAAAAAAATCCGTTTTTGGTCAACCTTATGGGTTAATAGCAAATTGAGCTTTTCAAATATCAAGCATTTAATCAAAATTCGCTACCATAACGCACTTGCTGCGTCCAGAATCTCTTTACTTACAAACATGCATTATATTTCGATGGAAAATGCAATAACATAAGGCGTTTTCGACTAAACAAAAATATTTGTATCACAAACGACTTATTGGCCACTCTGTGATTGTAGAAAAATGTTTTTAATATGTAGCTCAAGACACCGTATAATTAATGTACACAATTTTTTTCATATCTTGTGGAATAACGGGTATATTAAGCTTTGTTGATTTTTTACGAAAATTCGACAAAAGTTATATACCATTAAACGATAAACTTTATAGCTAAGACTACTGCCAAGCATCAGAGAAAATTAGACCCTATTTGAAATGAATTTTCTGGAAACATTTTAGTAAAATGAAGGACAATGACAGTTGAAATTAAGATTTCAGGGTTTGTAAAACATTCTTCTTGAGACATTATCTTTCCGTAGCCCGTATTAGATTCAAGTTCTTTGCCTAAATGTTGCGAATTTTGACGGTTTAAATGGTCACTTTGACGTTTTGAGGAAAACCCCAATTTATTTGTCTTTAAATGCCCATAACTTTTTTGTCTTTTGACCTACAACGCTAAATTTTGGTAGGTAATTTACCTATAGCGATGTAAAACGATGTACCATTGGTTGCTCTTACTTTGTTATTTCCGGAGATATTATTTTTTTTTTAAAGAAAACACATAATTTTCCAGGAAAACCTCGGCCGATTTTCCTGGCTAACGAACTTGTCCAAGCCACTTACAAAAGGAAGGTATTCACCAAACTTTGTCAAAATCGGCCGATTATTTTTTGAGATTTCAGTGTGACATATATATATATATATATATATATATATATATATATATATATATATATATATATATATATATAATATATATATATATATATATATATATATATATATATATATATATATATATATATATATATATATATATATATATAAACATATAAAAATCGAAACTGATCCCGGATATGTGGTTCTAGGGGGCCTAATTAGCGCTCATTTTTTTCAAAATTCAAAAGTCGGGATCTCCTTATTAGTTAATATTTTTAAAGAAAATTCACTAAAAAAGAAAAATTTTATCATCAACGACTTATGGGCCAGCTTGTGATTGTAGAAATATTTTTTAAGATGTAGCTCAATACACCCTATAATTAATGTATACATTTTTTCATATCTTGTATGATAATGGATATATTGATCTTTATTGATTTTTAACGAAAATTCGACAACAATTATAATAGCTAAGACTACGGCCAAGCATCAGAGAAAGGGTCTATTTGAAATGAAATTTCTGGGAAGATTTTAGTAAAATAAAGGACAATGACGGTGGAAACTAAGACTTCAGGGTTTGTAAAACATTCTTCTTGAGGCATTTTCTTTCCATACCCCGTATCAGATTCAAGTTCTTGGCCAAAATGTTGCGAATTATGACTTTTAAATCGAGACTTTGACGTTTTGAGGAAAATCCCAATTTATTAGTGAATTTTCTTTAAAAAAAAAATTACTAATAAGAAGATCCCGACTTTTGAAATTTTTTTTCAAATGAATGCTAATTAGGCGATCCTAGAACACATATCCGGGGTCAGTTTCGATTATTATTTGTTTATATATATATATATATATATATATATATATATATATATATATATATATATATATATATATATATATATTATCAACTCGTTTAAAAATTATTCATAGTTGAAGATGCAAAAAACGCACTTCACTCATTCCGATAAATAATGTGCTGTTTTGTTGGTTTGTAATCAGAACATTTCTTATAGGAATGAGAGAAATGCGGTTTATTATTACAGTTTTTCGGTTGGTTTGATACTTGATAGTACTACCAAAAATTAATTTTACAATGGTGTATTCTGTAGAAGAAACACTTAAAATCATTACTCTTTTTTTCAAAAACGATGACTGTGCCAACCGTACCGCAAATTTGTTTAATGAACGACATCCGAACAGACATGTTAACAGAAAATACATTTTGGAGTTAGTTGTAATGTTTCGACAAATTGATTCAGTAGCCAATAAAAAACGGGATCCTGAACGTGAATTTCCGGTTAGAAATGAGACTACTGAGATTTAAGTTTTAGGACAAATTGCTGCAGACCCAACTTTGAGCACGAGAAAATTGGCCACTGTTTCAAACATCAAAAGAAGAACTATTCAGCGAATATTGAAGCATCATAAATTTCACCCGTATAAAATTCATCTTGTACAACAACTGAATGAAGATGATTTTGATCGGCGGCTGGAGTTTTGTGAAGTTATGACTGCACGAATAGCTGATAACGGGAACTTTCTGTTCAATATCTGTTTTTCAGACGAGTGTACGTTTTTATTAAACTATACAATCAATCGTCATAATTGTCGTTATTGGGCAGATAATAATCCAAGACATTTTCACGAAGTCCACACTCAAACTCCACAGAAATTGAATGTCTGGACTAGCATTTTTGGAGATCGTTTAATCGGACCAATTTTTCTTGATGGCAATTTGAGTGGCGAAACGTATTTGGAGTTACTAGAAGATATCGTTTACCCCTACTAATTGACATTGTTGAAAATGATAATCGCTATCAAGAAAATCAATTAGTGTTTCAACAAGATGGAGCTCCTCCGCATTTTTCACAAAGTGTTAGGGAGTTTTTGAACAGAGAGTTTCCAGGACAATGGATTGGACGTAGAGGTGCTATTGAGTGGTCTCCTAGATCACCGGATTTAACTCGTTTAGACTCCTTTCTATGGGGTCATTTAAAGAGTAGAATTTACGCAACAAAACCGGAGTCTCTGAAAGAATTACGACGACGCATTGTTGAAGAATGCCGTCTAATAACTCCACAAATGCTCCAGAATGTCAGAGCTCGTTTTGAACAAAATTTGTACTTTTGTATGGAAGCTGGTGGTCAACAATTTGAACACTTACTTAACTGAATAAACATTTTTGAACGTTTGGTTTTGTTTTTTAGTTTTTTTTTTAACGAAACGACTAATTAATGCATTTCTTATCACAATGAATGAAATATCTTCTTGCAACTTCAACTGCGAATAATTTTTAAACGAGTTAATAAAACTTCCAAAAAAATTAGTGTGCTGAATTCAGAAAAGAAAGAGCTTTCAAATTATGTAACACTCGACCCATGTTCCCTATTTAAAATATAATGGTTGTTATGACCACCCTTAAGGAGTTGATGTGACAAAGCTGAGTTTTATGTCAAAACATGTCCCCCTCAATATTAAAATTGTCGTGTTTCAGCGTTTCTTAAAAAAAAAATTCTCTGGACGCAAATCGGCGCCAGCCTGTATATATATATATATATATATATATATATATATATATATATATATATATATATATATATATATATATATATATATATATATATATATATATATCACACTGATAACTCAAAAAATAATGGGCCGATTTTGACAAAATTTGGTGAATACCTTGCTTTCGCATATGGCTTGGATAAGTTCGTCAGCCAGGAAAATCGGCCTAGGTTTTCCCGGAAAATGTTCTGTTTTCTTTCGAAAAAATTTTGTATCTCCGGAAATAACAAAGTAAGGGCAACCAAATTTGCTACACGTTCTAGGTAAATTACCTACCAAAATTTAGCTATGTAGGTCAACATACAAAAAAGTTATAGTCGGGATCTCCTCATTAGTGAATTTTTTAAAAGAAAATTCACTAAAACGTGTTAATAACATACCATACATTCTTTTAATAATGTTTAAGTGATAGATTATGGTTATAAAAGGTAAGTCAGAGAATAACATAAACAATATGCCGTAATAAGAGATACAACTGTGTTAATTTACATGCCAAGGAAGATTTAATAATTGATGTAAACATATCCAAATTCTGCAAACTTAAAATGATCGGTTAATCAGTTTAAATGATGAAAATAATGTTCCCGGTGAAGAATTTATTCACAAATTTCCTAAACAACATGTACCTACACCAATAAGCCTATATTGATTCTCTAAATTCGGGAGACATTAAGGAAAAAACTTTTAAAGAATAGAAAGTTCCAGGAAATATGACGAGGCCATAACTGGCAAGACATAAACAAGGGTATCATCAAAAACTATGCATAAAAAAAGCATAGTGACCCTGTACTGATGGGAACAATATATTTTATTTACGGCACTCACCGGTTTGTTAGACAAGTCAACAACACTACGTGTTTTTTAATGCTAGTGCCTGTATGCAAAAAATTAATGCCAAGGCATTAAACCATTTACTTTCTGTGGGAGACTGCCTCACAACAGATTTAGGAAAGGTATTATTTTAGACTAGGAAAAATTGGAATAATTTCAGACATTAAATCTGCAGTTTTTAGTGAATTTTCTTTAAAAAAAAATCACTATTGAGGAGATCCCAACTTTTGAATTTTGAGCGCTAATTAGGCCCCCTAGAACACACATCCGGGGTCAGTTTATATATATATATATATATATATATATATATATATATATATATATATATATATATATATATATATATATAAAACACACCGATAACTCAAAAAATAATGGGCTGATTTTGATTTAATTGGGTGAATACCTTTCTTTTTCCAGTGGCTTAGATAGGTTCGTTAGCCAGGAAAATCGACCCAGGTTTTCCCGGAAAATTTTGTTTCCTTTCAAAAAAAATTATATCTCCGGAAATATCATAGTAAGGGCAACCAAAATCGGTTCTCAGGTTTATATTATTATAGCTAAATTACCGACCAAAATTTAGCTCTGCAAGTTGAAAGACAAAAATCTGGAGGCATTTAAAGAAAGATAAATTGAGGTTTTTTTCCTCAAAACGTCATAGTCGCGATTTAAAACGTCAAAATTGGCAACATTTAGGCAAAGAACTTGAATCTATTACGGGCTATGGAAAGAAAATGTTTCAAGAAGAATGTTTTGCAAACCCTGAAGTCTTAGCTTCAACCATCACTGTCCTTCATTTTACTAAAATATTTCCAAAAAATTCATTACAAATAGACCCTTTCTCTGATGCTTTGGCAGTAGTCTTAGCTACGGAGTTTATCGTTTAATGGTGTATAATTTTTGTCGAGTTTTCGCAAAAATCAATAAACCTTAATATATCCGTTACTATACAAGATACGAAAAAAAATTGTATACATTAATTAAAGGGTGTCTTGAGCCACATCTTAAAAAATATTTCGACAATCACAGGTGGCCCATAATTCGTTGATAAGTCGTTTGTGATACACATTTTCTTTTATTTTTAATCGAACACGCCTTATGTTATTGCATTTTCCATCAAAATATAATGCATGTTTGTAAAAAAAGAAATTTGGGATGCAGCAAGTGCGTTATGGTAGCGAATTTTCATTAAATGCTTCAAATTTCCATAGCTCAATTTTGGAACATTTTCCAACAATAAAGTTATTTTGATGAAACATGGCACATTGTTTCTACTATAAAGGTTATACTAGTAACCAAATTTGATGCCTGCTTTCTTAAAAAAAACACAGATATTTGATATTAAAAAACATTTTTATGAAAATTCACTGCC
Organism: Tillus elongatus; assembly: GCA_964006375.1. Taxonomy (NCBI): domain Eukaryota; kingdom Metazoa; phylum Arthropoda; class Insecta; order Coleoptera; family Cleridae; genus Tillus; species Tillus elongatus. Next base: position 63,700,845 of record OZ023269.1, on the reverse strand, counting down.
ATAACGAACTTGCTGCGCGCAAAGTTGTTTAAATTTTGGCGACCTAAGATTACTACTGACGCAATTAATATGAGTGGTGATATGTCACTGACAATTGAGATTACCCAAACCAATTAACTGCAATATTGTGTGCAGTCCGTTTGCAGAAATATTTAATGTTTATTGTCAGCTATACGAGGTAATAATATTGAAATGATTTTGTGGACGGACTCTAGTATAGGGATTTCTTGGATTATAGGTAATTTACAACAATAACCTTATGTGATATGTCGTGTAAAGGAAATAGGCCAGCTATACTGTCATATATTTTAACACTTTCAATTTTATGAGCCAGCTGTTTTACCATTTTTCAGTTATAAAGTTATAAAGAATGCTTTTCAAAAACGTTTAAATTCACTATTCTATGTCTTAGAAGCTAAGCTGATCGCCGCCTAATTAAGATAAGAATTTAAGATACAGTAAGTATATTACCAAATAAAAAACCAATTCCTTATACATAAAAATGGACACGAAAATGCAAGAACGATTTAAATCTAACAAAATACATTTTACCTAGTTAGCAGCCTCTGCGACCAAGGGGTAAGAACGTGTGCCTCTGGACCCAAAGCTACCGGGTTCAATTCTCAGTAGAAATGTCAAATTATTTTTCAGTACATACTGTAAATTAACATCAACCGAGGTTGTGGCATCGTGTTTGAGCAAGTTGAACATCTGCACGTTCAGCCCTTAAGTGCGGGCGTTAAGATGTCAGTCCCATGTACCATGTACAATGTTGGGCACGTTAAAGATTCATATCTTCCTCACAAAAATTAAGTAATTCGGCAAAATTTACAGGACAGTGAGGTGAAACTGCGCCCTGGCGTATGATTGGCCATAGCCGCAGAGAAAGACCGACGTAAAAAAACATTTTCCTAAATCCAGAATATTTTTGCAATAATAAGTCTAAAGTTTGTTAATACAATTAGCGTCAAAGTAGTTGATTTTACACAAATTAGAAAAGACATGAAAACTAAAAATAGAATGATGCATTTACATAGATGTGGTGCTTGTTCACAGACTAGTAAAGCAAAGGTGTTGAAAATTTATAGTTTTTAATTTTACACATTTTTAAATCAGCAAAAATATTTTGTGTTTTCTAAAACATTAGCTTTATGGTAAGCGAGTTAACAGCATTTTAATTATTCGAAAATAACATCTGGTACATTATGTAATTTTTTAATTCTACATAAAATTTCAGTGTAAGCTTATTAGCATAAAATACTCAATATATTACGTTTCTGAAATATCTCATTTATAGCTCAAAATAACATCCCATTTCTTTTTCCAAACTTATTATTTATAAACAACTAGCACTTGAAGCTTGTTTAGCAGCAATTACTTAAATATTAATTGATGAAAGATATAGGTTTATTATTACGTAAGTTAGTGCGCATTTTCATAACGTCGGCCTATTGCGGAATGTTTATTTTCTATCATAAAGGTATGATTTAAATAAGTTGAAAGTAAGACCTCCTATACCAATTTTTTCCAGTTATCAATAATAAATAATGAGACTATATCGAATGCTTTTTTTTAAATTAAGGAATAGTCCCATACATTTTGTCTTACTATTAAGAGAGTCATATAACTTTTCAGTTACATTTATTTTTGTATAATAATTATGACAAATAAAATATATATTTTTTATTATGTTATCTGTAAATAAATTTTGCAAAAAAGCCAAACTGATTTCTGTTTGTAGGGATCAGTTTAAAAAAGAATTTTTTTATTTATTTTTATTCTAACATCCGATCAGATGATGATTATTGAGCGATTTTCTGAAAAAAAAATTAAATATAAATAACCTTTGATACAAAAAAGTAAGAAATGATTAATTTT
>OZ023269.1:63691467-63696467 GCA_964006375.1 Tillus elongatus | reverse complement strand
TACAGCGACCATGAATGACAGTGGCAGCATCGCCGTGGCTTCCGATCACGGAAGCGGCTCTTTCAACGAGCCCATTCATATTGTTAAACCTACTGATTTAGCTGGTGTAGTAGCATCTATCTCATCGGCGACAGAAACCAATGCTTCTACTGAACAAGATTCTGTTACCGCTACCGTTCCACTCTTCTCGCATGTTTTGGAAACAAAAATTAAAACTGTTTTTCCCTAAAAGAATCAAGGCTTACTGTTCCCATCGCTTGAAGGACTCTCTATAAAAGAATATATAATATCTTTAGGTTCTATCATCGACCCCAAGAATATTTTGTTTGCTTCGAAAATCTTGAATAATAGAGTCTGTTTTTACCTGTCTTCCAAGGAAGCAGTTGACGACTTTATGTCACAACATGCCGGTATCTCAATAGAAGATATCCATATACCCGCAAGACGTCTTATAACACCAGCTTCTAGGATTGTGCTCTCCAATGTCTCACCGTGCATACCGCACGAAGTAGTAGAAGAAAGTTTGAGAAAAAATAATTTGCGAGTCGTTTCACCGGTTTCCTTTGTGGGAGTAGGACTAGGAATGTCAAAGTTCTCTCATATTTGCAGTTTTAGACGTCAGGTATATATATAGTACCTGAAGAAAATAAAGAATTGCCCACATCGCTCATTATTAATTTCGACGGGGATGCTTTCCGAATTTTTCTTTCTGACGATGAACTGAAATGTTTTATATGCAAAAATTCAGGCCATATTTCAAAAAAATGTCCGACTACCCAACCGGAAAATATGGAGCAAGCGCAAGACACCACAGATACTGTCACATCAAAGGAAACCTCTCTCATTACCACAGAGCCATCGTTTGCAAAGCCCAGAGATCTCATAGATTTAACATCGAGAAATACAGTGGGACTAAAACGGCTTGCTTCTGAAGAGGCCCAATCAGATCAAGAAAATGCTGCCAATGTTACCGACACAAACGAAACCTCAGGTCAAACAAGTACATGTTCTCAAATTCGAAAAAAGAAGAAACAGAAGAAGTCATCACCATTCATCCTTTGAGCCACTTAGACATGTTTTTGAAGAGAAGCGATACATTTTAGGTTTTGAGAGTTTTAAGACATTTCTAAGAACAGTTAAGGGGCGAGATAATCCCACGATGATAGCAGGTGAATTCTGCACTGACATTCCAAGTCTGATTGAGATGTTATCTGAAATTCACCACTTCATAGAAGTTAGATCTCTCAAGGAACGGGTTAAACGCCTAATTACTGCACTAACTAAGAAATCGAACACTATTGGAGATTCACAATCTGACTTCCCTTTAGACACCTCTGATTCCCAAGTGTAAACTTCTCTCTATTATCTTATATAATCATATAAATTCATGGATTTGAGGATCTTAACTTTAAATGTCAAGAGTGTTAGAAGCGAACTAAAGTGGCAAAATTTACAAACGTTTCTAAGCTTGACACAGCCTCATATCTTTTGCCTACAAGAAACCAATATTGACATCCTCCCCCCATCCTGGTTGGTTTCGGAATACATTTATTACATAAATCCTCCTGACCACGACTACACAGGTACAATAATAGGTCTTAAAAAATTCTTATTTTCAAAAGTCATCCAGCATGAAATACTATCTGAGGGGTATGCACAAAAACTGGTCTTAAATAACGAAACTGGTTTCTTACATGTATTTTGTATATATTTGCCTAATAGTGGTCCTGAAGCAGTGAACATACTTTCTTTAGTCAACTTGAATTTACAGACAGCTACTTCTAATACCAATGATTATGTCATTATGGCTGGTGACTACAACTGCACTCTCCTGCCTGACAGGGACAGATTCATCTCTAAAGAAAGGAATCCTGAAGTGTCTTCTACTCTACGTGAACTAACAAATAGATATTCTTTACACGATGTGTGGTTAGCAAGTAATCCAGGCAAAGAGGGATACACTTTTTATTGTCATACGTCTGCGTCTAGAATTGATCGTATATACTGCTCAGAAAGTCTGATAAGCCGCACATCAAGCTCAAAAGTACTGTCATCCTTCTCTGATCATTTAAGTCTATCCGTACAGATACGATCCACAGAATACAAACGCTCCACACCTCACTGGAGGTTTGACAATTCGCTTCTTAATAATAGACGATACACGGACTGCATACGAACATATATCTCAGTCACCTTTGAAAACAAAATGATAATTGATTATAAAAATGCGTGGGAAGTTTTTAAAGTAGGAGTGGCAGAACTAACAGAACAATTTGTGACACAAATAAAACACGAAGAAAACTGGAAGCTTAGTGTTCTTGAAAGATCCTTGAGCCAGACATTAAACAGGAGTGACGCCAACACCTTGGAAATATCAAGAATTATGATAGAAATTAGGGACACTTACAACGGCATAAGTGAAAAGAGGCTAGCCAGCTCCAAGATTCTTAACATAATGCAACAAGACGGACCAACAGCTATAGCCATAATGCCACTTGTCAGTAAAAACAAAACACTGACCAAAGTATTGAATCAAAATTCACATGTATCCAGTAAAGATGTGCTCCCTTGTAAAGGCGCATTTTAACAAAATCTATGGGGTAACTACCACAAGAATCAATACACGGAGCCCATTGTTCAACAATTTACCCAAACTCAGTAGTTTTCAACAGTCATATCTAGATGAACCAATAACAATGGCGGAAATAACTTCCTCCCTTAAATCACTCAGAAAAAATAAAGCTCCCGGCATTGATGGCATAACACCTGAATTTTACCTAGAATTCTGGACAGAATTAAAAGAGGTATTTTTAAAGGTTGTCAGTCAATCACTTGAAGATGGAAAACTTATAAGGACAATGAGAACAGCTGTAGTATTCCTTTTGTTCAAGAGTGGGGTTGACACTGTCCTCAATAACTGGCGTCCACTATCACTTATGACAACCGATTACAAAATAATCTCTAAAACTATTGCAAACCGACTTTCGACTCTGATCCATCTCTTAGTTCACTCTGATCAAAGCTCAATTTATGACAGTTTACACTTGTACAGAGAACTGATTAGCTACGTTAATAAAACCAACTCGAAAGCTTTTATGCTTTCACTAGATCAACAAGGTGCATTTGACTTTGTTGAGCATAGTTATCTTTTCCATTTACTTGAAATATATGGCTTTGGACCAAAAATTACCGCATACATTAAATTGCTGTACAGAAATGCCCAATGTTTCATTAAGGTAGCTGGACATCTGACTTCTCAAATTGATTTCATTCGAGGAATTAGGCAAGGTTGCCCTTTGTCAGGTATATTATTTACCTTAAGCATTGAGACATTATTAAATCTGATACGGCATAATATCTGTGGATATAAACTTCCTCGAGGCAATGTCTTCCTACAAGTTACAGCCTATGCAGATGATGTCAACATTGTTGGGTCGGAATTAAGCGATCTAGACAAACTTTTAAACTGTTATGAGACATATAGAATAAACTCAGGAGCAAAACTTAATATACACAAGTGTAAAGGCTACTGGTTAGGTGAATATAAAAACTCTTCTGTTACACCCCTAAACATTTGCTGGTCCTCGGGTAACATAACAATTCTTGGCATCAGTTTTAAAAATGATGTGGATACTTTGGACTATAATTATATGGAAAAGCTAATGTCGTCCCTTACAAGAAATTCCCAGAAATGGAAAAGTATTTTTCCCTCTTTATCTTGGCGGGGTAGAGTGCTGGCTATAAATCAGTTTATAGCCCCTAAGCTCTGGTACACATTACAAGTGCTTCCGGTGTCAAAGTCTTTTATTAAACGAGCTCAAAACTTTTTGACACACGTTTTCTGGTGTGGTAGAAAGCAGTGGCTCACTGAACAGCATCTGTGCCTACCTGTAAGTCACGGAGGTATGGGTCTGGTTCACATAGAGTTGAAGATAAGGATGTTTAGAATATGTTTTGGAGTCAAATTCCTTACTCATCGTGAACACAGTAAATGGCAGATTATGACAGAATACCTCCTTTCCACTTTTCGCTCTGCAAATTTGACATGGCAATTATTTTTTATTAAACTAACACCGCATATTTCCTCCCTAACCAATTTTATCAAAGAGGTTCTTGACGCCTTTTCTTGTCTTGGTATCTCCCCGAAAAACTTTTCCACGACCATATTGGGTCTAAGAGAAATACTCCTAGTAGATTCCAGATTGTTTCCAATGCACAATTTCAAATTCTCCAATATGTGGTTTGATTCGAAAATTTACCAAATGGGTGACCTATTAGAAGAAACTGGTTTTCAAGATTTTGAAAAGCTCTCAATTCCAGAATATAATATCCATCTCAAGAGCAACTTAAGACTTAATTTAGCAGAAATAAAGAAACACACACTACAGACATATGACCTCATTATTACAGCACACGGTCCAGAAACATGGCCTCTTAAACTAATGTATCATAACCAGAGCAACGAACAAACCGAAATTGAACTGAAACACAAGAGACCACTCATCAAAAATATCACTTTAAGACACCACGGAACTGAAGACATCCTACTTGGTGAATGGTCTGACGATAGAATCCAGTGGTTGTCGTTTGGTGCTCCACCAGCACATGGACATGAAGCAGCTATTTCTTCCCGATTTGTTAAAAACAGACTCGCTGATGCCGTATTTCTGAACAGGATTGGGCAACTCCAACACAATACATGTAGATGGTGCATCACTCCAGGGACAGCATGGCATATTTTGATTGCGTGCAAAGAAGCAAAATTGGTGTGGGACTACATAGACTCGCTTGCTGTGAGGGTACTCAATCGACATTTGCGTGTGGTCGATATATATGCTGGTTTCGAAAATTACCGGAACAAAAAATTGTCGGTGATAAACTACCTTTGTATATTGGCAAAATATTCAGTTTACAACTCGTTCGTTGCAACCTCGAAGAACAATATACCTCACAGGCCATACCTCACTGTGTTTAAAGCGCACCTGAAAACCAGAATCATT